>JAVIWB010001829.1:0-26081 GCA_031893035.1 Dermolepida albohirtum | reverse complement strand
AATGATTCCACCAGTCCATAAAATGCACTAAACGGTGACTTTTTCTGGATGTAATGGTGTTTTGACAACGGCTTCAAATGCGACAATCCTTTTTATTGACATAGTCATTTAACCAACAAGGTGCTTCATCACTGAACAAAAAATGAAATTGTGGATCAATAGCAATGTTTCTTTCGACCCATTCACCAAATGTACAAATCGTTTAATATTGGAATATAAGGTAATTTTGATGGAGCCTGTGGTTGATTAACTTGATCACTGAAGGTTGATATATACAACATAGTCAAATACTGTCAACCGACAGTATTTCCACATTAATTTTCGTGTTCTGTATACGTATTTCGACAACTAAGTTGTCACCATCAGCAGATAATTAAACTGTGCAAATGCATCCTACTATTTATTTACTTTATTTTCACATAAATGCTAATAAATACAAAAACGAATTTAATAAACAAACATTCGAATTTTATAATTTTTTTTTATTTGAACAACCCGTAGCTGCATGTAAAGCTTTAAGTGTACAATTTTCAAATGGAAGGCTGACGGTTTAAGCGAAAAAAATGTAATTCTATAAACCAAACTACAAAATTATCAGCTTCTGGGTTTCCGGGCTGGAACCGCGTCACTAGTATATCTGCCGACGTTTCGTACCCATTTGTATGGGTACGAAACAGCAGTAGTTCAGCCCTGAAGATGTCCCATACAAATGGGTACGGAACGTCGGCAGATATACTAGTGACGCGGTTCCAGCCCGGAAACCCAGAAGCAGATAGCATGGACCACGACCGCGGAAGTCTACGTACCAAATTACAAAATTATCAATTTGAAATTGCTTTTAAAAGCAATTAAATTATAAATTTGTTTTGAATTTAATCAATAGGAGTTTGATTTGTAGTAAGTTAATATACTCAGTTTACTTTGCCAAGTATTAATTTAGTAACGCAGTTAAATCGTGTGTACTTTTCCAAGAAGTACTTAACCGGATAAAACTGGCGATGGTTGAACCGCATAAATATAAACATTGCAAAAGCTATGTTTGTTTACTCATACAACGTGTCCACAAAGAGAGACATTGTATCAATAGATGTAAATAATTTTATTTAACTTACATTCTAAGTGTTTATTCTTTAAATATGAGTATATGTTTGAAATCATTTTTTAACGTATTCTTTTCTTTTTTAATATATCGTTTTGTTCTAACAAAAAGGTGTTCCACTAAGACATTTTATTTTCAATAGCCCGCCATTTTAACAATCGTCATGAATCAACCTGTAATTACTTGACAGATGACAAGTAAAAACTACGCTATAAATAAAAATATGCACTACAAAAATGGTGAAAATTTCAGGGTCACAGTTCGTAAATCTAAAACATTTTTGGGTAGTCGTGAAGCATCTTCTCGTTCAGCAATTGTGAAATTGGTAGAAAAATTTGAGCTGTTGGGACAAGTTAGTGATGTGAAGAAATGAACTCGTGCACGTCGCTCAAGAATAACTGAGAATATTGCTGTTGTAGCCCATAGTGTTGAGGAAAGCCCAGGTTTGTCCATTTCTTGTCGATCTTTGGAATTGGGCATTCCACAAACGACATTACACCGTATTTTGCACAAAGACTTAGGTCTTAAGGCTTTTAAAGTTCAGTTAACACAAGAACTCACGCCTACCGACCACCAACAACGTCGTGTCTTTGCTGATTGGGTCCTTGAAATGCATGAAACCGAATTTCATCGAAAAATCATCTTGAGTGATGAGGCCCATTGTCACCTCGGGAGCTACGTTAACAAGCGGAATTGTCGCATTTGAGGCTCGGAAAACCCAGGAATTTTTGTTGAAAAGTCTCTCTATTCTCAATGTGTGACTGTTTGGTGCGGTTTTTGGTCTGGCACGGTCATTGGACCTTACTTTTTCGAAAATGAGGCTGGAGCAACTGTTATGGTGAATGGATTGCGCTATCGAACGATGATTAATGATTTTGTATGCCCGGAATTGGAAGATATTGATGTGGGCGACGTTTATTTTCAACAAGACGGAGCTACGTGCCACACAAGTAACGATACCATCGCTCTTTTGCGTGAAGAGTTTCCTGACCGTGTGATTTCTCGAAGAGGCAATCACAATTGGCCACCGAGATCTTGTGATTTAACACCTTTAGACTTTTTTCTTTGAGGCTACGTGAAAGATAAGATTTGTGCCAATGACCTACAATCGATTCAAGACCTCAAAGATGGAATTCGTGAAGTTATCGAGGACATGCAGCCGTAAATGTGCGAATCGGTAATGGAAAATTTCCTGAAAAGAATATTGTCCTGCATGCGCAGCCGTGGCGGCCGTTAGGCTGATATTGTTTCAAATTATTAATGGCATACCCTCCTCTTTACAATTAAATAAGCATGCGATGATTTCACTTAAAAATACTCGTTTTTTTACATAGCAAAATGAAGCCTCTTATTGGAAGATCCGTTATAATCTTTACCCTTTTTTATTGGGAGTTATGATGATGATTGGTATAATAAAACATTTAATTTATATTAAGGACATTACGGAGTTATTTTTTTTTCAAGTTATTTATTTTTTCAACCTTCAACAATGCCTTTTATAGTTACATATTTCTAATTGTGAACAATATTTGTTTTATGTATATCTATATTTGTAATTACTCACATTTGTTCAAAAAAATTTTTTGTTTAACATTGCAAAATTTTACGAACACACAAGCATTTTTTAAATTAATATTTTTGTAAAGACTTATTAATTTTAAATGTTTGTTGATCGCGAAATACAATAAGAGAGGAAGATAAGAAAATCGTCGAATTAAATTACTCCCAAAAATTGAGTATTAATAAGCGAGTAAGTACAGCGAGGTTCACAAAATATGAATAGAAGATGAAATAAGCATGTAACAAATTTGGCTAAATATTTCGACTTAATTCAGGGAGAATAAAGAACTTTGAAAATCATACTGAAATGTGAACTGAATGTGTAAATGAAAAGTTGTTAGTTTGTATTCTGTTAGTTCAGAACTACTGTTTTATGTATCACGGGGTCTATTTATTTTCTAAAAGGGTATACTCGCTGGCCTGCTTACATTTTCTAAAAAACCAATAACGATTTTTATGTTAAAATTTATGTAACTAATTCGGCTTAGTCCAAATAGAAAACTTAACTCTGTCAAAATGTGAACGGTAAATATACAGGGTGTTACAAAAAGAATGTACGTATTTCGAATGCATATATTTATTAAACTTTAAGACATACGAATATGAAACTTTACACACATGTTTACGAACCTCTCAAGTTCAGGTTACAGATGTTGAATATGTCCTCCATCAGCGACACGAACAATATCACATCGATACTCAAATTCCTCCCATACTCAGGCAAGCACGTCCTTCGTCACTGATGTTATGGCAGCGCGGATCCGGTTCTTCAACTCTTCCAAGTTCTGTGGGAGTTGTGGTACATAAACATTGTCTTTAATGGAACCCCACAGAAAGAAGTTATAGGGTGTCAAATCCAGTGACCGTGGAGCCCAGCTGAGACATGCTAAGTCGCCAGCTTCTTGACGACCAATCCGACGTTTCGGTAGAGTTTCATTCAGATATTCATGCACTTGACGACTCCAGTGAGGAGGTGCCCCGTCTTGTTGAAAAATAAAGTTGTCTTCGTGCAGCCTTGGAAATAACCAGTTTTATAACATAGCGAGATACTGCTGACCGTTAACCGTGCTTCCATCAAAGAAGAATGGGCCGTAAACAGCTGATCGTGATATCGCACAAAACACATTGATTTTAGGCGAATCTCGTACATGTTCAATGGCTGCATGTGGGTTCTGTAGACCCCAAATTCGAGCATTGTGTTTGTTTACCAGGCATCATGAATCTCGTGATGACACACCTTTCCGTTTGTCATCAGGACGCAGAGCTTGGAACAACTGTAACTTGTACGGCTTCATAACCAACCGACGTCTCAAATATTGTATATTATTTGTGTATATTGTTGCTGTAGTTGATTTTGGATTACGTTGGAAATCAGATCGAATTCGTTCAACATTTGCTTCAGAAACACGACGGCGGCCAGGATTCTTTCCTTTACATACACATCTTGTATCTACAAACTGTCGATACCATCTGCGAATGTTCCACTCGTTAGGAGGATCAATTTGATAGCTCAATCTGATACGTCTTTGCACTGTAATCACGCAATTGCACTTCGCAAACTCGAGAACACAAAATGATTTCTGTTGCGGAATAGTCATTTTGAACATATAACGGTTACCAAGAAAAACAGAAGACAACTGACATCTAACGGCTATTGAATAAACTAGACTATGTATTCGTTTCTCCAATAGCCGAGTTGAGGTGCAGCGATCGATAGTTTGGACAAAATAATACTTTATAATACGTATTTTTTTTTTGAAACACGCTGTACTTTGTACATTACAAAGCTATTTATCTAACGGCAATATTAAAATAATTAATAACATTTCCTTTTTCTTCGACTCCATGTTTCTTTTTCTTTTTCTATAAAACAAATATAAATGTTAATTTATTTATCGGACAAGGTCTAAACTGAATAATATGCTTAGAAAATATTAATCAAACGCTGCAGTAGATAAATTAATTATTTGCGAAAATAGCAACATTATTCAACGTCTTATCTTGCTCTATTGGTAATGTAATGTATCATATTTTATGTGTTCGTGCAGTTCTCGCATACTCTAATATTAATCATTCATTACTTTATTTTCAGGAACAAACGTTAAAGGCAGATGTTAGCTATTTTTCATACTCCGGTACACGAGAATACATTTAGTTTCGTTTTTGTTAATTCTTATCACTAGTCAACTTGTTTTTTTATATAGGTGTAATGATTGATATTCAAAAGCAAAGTTTTGGAAAATGGCCGCGTTAGAAAGTCCGATCTTCATCACTGCTTCTCTATTGCGATAGTATGAAGGCGATGAGTTGAAAAAGTCCTTTAAACTTGAATACGTAGCTTACCTTCACTTTCTCATTACAATATGATATGCAGTTTTCAGGAAAGAGATTTATAGAATCTGAAACACCTGCTAGAGAAGATAAAAGGGTAACGACTATTGCAGAAACCTTTTTTACTAAAAACTTTCGTATTAGGAATGGTTAATGTATTTCATAGGTTTTAATCAAAGAAAATATAATACCTCTCTATACATATATCAAACTGAGGCTTATGTAAATTTTAGTAGTAATAATATTTGTTACGGGGGGAATTATAAAAGCTTTCTGTCTAACAATGAAACAAAAGCCCTACGAGATATTATCAAATGCATATATACACACGTGTATATATGTACATAATTATGTGCATTTCACGATACAACTTAATGAAAACTCGAAATGTCTTGATTGATAATAATAGTAATAATAACAACAATAATAACAATAATAATAACAATAATAATAATAATAATAATAATAATCTTTATCAGTCCAACAGCAATTGCCACTTACAGGAATAAGATATAATTTTTAGTGTAGATTTTACATATAAAAATGTACTATACAGTATCTCAAAAAAAAAAGAAAAAATAACAAAAAGCTAAACGAATAATTATGGATAATGTGCACATACAGAAAGATAGAAAATAAATATAATTGGAAGACAAATGACAATCAACAAATTAAATGGAATCTATATATATATATATATATATATATTGGGTCTGGGAAAAAGTTCGTGGCGTTTTTCCCGATAGATGGCATTGGTTGCCGATAACTAAAGAACAACAAGTCACAGCGACACCACCGATGGCTCGTTTTTTAGATGACCTTCCGAGCGTTAGTTTGAGCGTAGAAACATTGTAATCGGTGCAGTGGTTGGAAAGTTATTCGCACTTGATAATGGAGAAGAATAATGAGAAATTTCGCTATATTCTGCAATATTATTATGATAAGGGGAAGAACGCTGCGCAGGCTTGTGATAAAATTTGTGCTGTGTACGGTGAAGGTACTTTATCGAAATCTGTTGCGCGGAAATGGTTCGCTCGCTTTCGTTCTGGAAATTTCAATGACTGAAAAATCTGATGAAATTCTTGAAAAAGTCCAACAAGATAAGCATATCAGCAGTGTCGATATTGGCATGGAGCTAGGCATTGACCACAAAACTGTTTTGAACCATTTATACAAAGCTGGTTACAAAAAAAAGCTTGACGTATGGGTTCCTCATGAGTTGAGCGTGAAAAACATGATTGACCGAATTAACATCTGCGATGCGCTGCTGAAACGGAATGAAATCGAGCCGTTTCTGAAACGTTTAATAACCGGAGATGAAAAATGGATTACGTACGATAATCGGAAGCGTAAAAGATCGTGGATAAAGGATGGTGAGCCGTCACAAGCGTTCGCTAAGCCAACATTGACGCCAAAAAAAGTGATGCTGTGTGTATGGTGGGACTGGAGGGGAATCGTCCACTACGAGCTACTTCCAACTGGTCAGACGATTGATTCTCAACTCTACTGTGCACAACTAGAGAGATTACGCCAGGCGATTGAAAGAAAACGGCCCGAATTGATTAATAGGAAAGGTGTTGTCTTCCATCATGACAACGCCCGACCACACACTTCTTTGATGACCCGTCAAAAATTGAGAGAGTTTGGTTGGGAAGTTTTGATGCACCCACCTTACAGTCCGGATATAGCACCCTCTGACTATCATCTGTTTCGATCTCTGCAGAACTCTCTCAATGGAATTAAGTTGGTTTCAAAAGAAGCCTGTGAAAACTACTTGATTCAGTTTTTCGACCAGAAACCACAGAAGTTTTTCACCGATGGGATCATGGATCTACCAAAAAAATGGCGAAACATTGTCGATAATAATGGAGCATATTCGGTTTAAATGAATTCGTCCACGCGCCATGCGGGGACCAGTTGAATTTTACTGAAAAAACGCCACGAACTTTTTCCCAGACCCAATATATATAAGTGAATGTTTGTCTGTATGTTCTTTATAGAATCGTAAACTATGCATTTGATCATGTGAAGATCTTGAGCAAAGGTGTTGTGCATGAGCCCACGAAGATTTCTAAGTTGGTATGACCAATTTTCGATAGATTGCCATTCCAATTGGAAATTTTGCAAAACAATTAATGGATATTGAAAATGGGCGAATGCAAATGGATGAATCTACGCAATGTGTCACCTTGCCAGCAAACTTCTGTAAGATCACAGAAAGCATAGGCGAATTGGTGCAAAAAGTTTTCCCAAGCATTGCACAGAACTACAAAAATCATCAGTGGCTCAGTACGCGTACTATATTAGCGGCCAAAAACAGCGATGTCAATACTATTAACTTCACTATTCAGAATGGAATACCCGGCGAAACGACAACATATAAGTCCATCGATACTGTGGTGAATCAAGATGAAGTTGTCAACTATCCAACTGAATTCTTGAATGTGCTTCATTCATCAGGCATGCCACCGCACGTTCTTACATTGAAAATTAGCGTACCCATCATTCTACTTCGAAACATAAATCCTCCACGACTTTGCAGCGGAACCAGACTCTCAGTCAAGAAAATGATGAACAATGTTATTGAGGCAACAATTTTGACTGGAAAATTCAAAGGTGAAGACGTACTGTTGCCACGTATCCCAATGATCCCGACAGATATGCCATTCGAATTCAAACGTTTGCAGTTTCCGGTACGACTCGCTTTCGCAATGACTATCAACAAAGCATAAGGACAATGGTTGCAAGTGTGTGGATTAAATTTGGAGAATCCATGCTTCTCACATGGGCAGCTCTATGTGGCCTGCTCACGCGTCGGAAAACCTGATTTATTCATTTACGCACCAGATGTAAAAACAAGAAATATTATGTATGTCACAGCACTTCAATAAATATCGAATTGAAACGAAACTCTGCAATATCACAATTTTTTCAAAATAAACAAAATCAATAAAATGACTCAAAATGAATTGAATATTTGTGTAATGTCTTTCCTTCAAATTTATTTTAATTGGTGGCGTAGCAACGCGCGCAGGGTACAGCTAGTACTCTATAAAATTATAATTACAATACACGATGATAAATAAGCATTATTTACAAAAATATTTGCCAATGCAATCATTATGAGTGTATAAGACAAAAATTAATTTAAAAATATCATATTGAAACTTGTTAAAATTCCCACACGTAACGTGCCAGTATCGTTGGACAGTCGATTTCATTTAACAGCAGTTTTGATAAAAATCTACCACTGCGCATTTCACGGCGACAAGACAGAGACTGTATATTGTGGCGATTAAAAAGACCATACTAGTCCATTCCGTGTTCAGGATAAGTAACAGTCACTCTGTAGGAAGGGTATCTTAAAAACTTCTTCTAGATTCTCTCGATGCATAACCGTTGGCGTCTATAATAAGGAAGCCACATTAAAGATGCGTACTCCAGCTTGCAACGTACCAGAGCATAGTATAAAGTCTTAATTACAGAAATATTATTAAAGTCATGATCTGATAAGAAAACCCAAAGATTTTGAAGTGGATGAACAGATTAAAGAAACCTGCTCACAGAAAGTGGGTTGAAAATCAAAAGGTATGCCTAAATCATTCACCTCAGATCTAATTACCAACATGGATTCGGATAATCAAATATTGAACGGCCAGTACATCGTGTGTAAGAAACAACACGGCATTTAGGGACATTAAATAAAATTTTATAATAGACACACTTTTTCTCAATTACAGAAAGGTTGATTTGCGATCATTGATAAAGATGTTAAAAAGAAGAGGTCCGAAATTTATACCCTGAGGTACACCAGAAGATAATAGTAAAATTTTAGACAAAAATCCATTATAAAACATGGTCAGATCGATTAGCAAGGTACAGGACAAAAAGCAAAGCAATCCAGCTTTGCAAGGAGAATATTGTTGTCCGTGGAATCAAAGGGTTTAGAAAAGTCCGTTATACGACGTCGGCTTGTTATCGATTATCAATCGCCGAAGAACGAAATTGAATAATTCTCACTAAAGTGGTTATTGATCGCACGGACATAAATCCATGACAAGATAAGAATGGTATAACCTCTCTATATATTTTGTAAAATAAGATTTGTTCAAAAACTTTAGCAATATTTGATAAAATACTTATTGGTCTATAATTACTAACACCTTTCTTGCACGTAGGTATGATTTTGCTTATTTTTGAGATGCTTGCAAATATAAATGTATTTATAATTAAATTATGCAGCCCGGTTAAAGTATTTGCTAATGCTTCTGCACAGTCACGCACTAAAAAAGTGGTTATACGATCGTCACCAGTACTTCCATTAAATTTAAGTTTAGTCATCAACTGTATAACTGTGTATCAACTGTTTAATAGACCTACTGCGGATGTTTAATTAAAGATCTGTTTCCATAACGAAGTTTATGGCGCATTCAAAGAATCGAAACTTGCGGTCCTTGGTAGCTTAACGGTAAAGCCCTTACCTGGCAAGTAGTGGACGGAGTTCGATTTCTCCCCGAGGGCAAGATTTCTTCATTAATTTTTGCCTCAATTAAAACGGCGTAATAAGCAGGAAAATTCGAGCTCTACGAGTTCTTTTGATAATTTTTATATATCAACTAATCTCCCATAAGTTGTGTTACACGTCTTCTAATGACATAATTCCATAAGAGAAAATGATTTTAGCTGGTCTTTAAAATAGGCATCGATCTTCTCCTTCAATTACTTGTCGTCGCAAAATGATATCTTCTGAGGTTCTTCAAATTTGTAAATGAAAAGAAATTTGATGGAGCCAAATTTTGTCTCTATGGTGGGTGGTTTAGCTGCTTTTACTTTCAGTAGAGCTTGGTTTCGAAATAAGCAGAGATTAGATAAACAAAGTTTGAAGTGTTCTGGTACGTAGACTTCCGCGGTTGTGGTCCATACTGGTATAACTGCCGACGTTTCAGTGCGACAGACAGTAGCAGTAGTTGATCCTGAAGATGTCCCATACGAGTGGGTACGAAACGTCGGTAGTTATAGCAGTGACGCGGTTCCAGCCCAGAAGCAGAAAGTTTGAAGTGGTTCAGTCTTCTTTTAGGAATGGACGATGAAAGATAACTCAAACATATATTCTATAGAGCACCATTAGAAAGGAATTAGAGAGTTCAATATCGGAAATCTTGGATCTAGGAAATCAAAGTAGCAATGAAGGAAATTAATTTTCAGGAGCATTTGGTTTCGTACCCTGACGAATAAATATTAGGAATGGGAAGACGGTACAATATTGTATGATTATGTATTGTACTTTATTAAAGAGAGCCATACAGAGCCTGCTCGAGATCTGTAATTTGTGTCGTCTATATGCAAATAAGATTTCTCATTTCTTTAGAAGAGATGGTTGTGAAATTAATAAGCGGTTATCAAATTAATCCAATCTTTTAGAAATTTGCTATTCTTAATACTTTCTAATTTATGAAATATATATAATATTTTACGTCCTGTATATTCGTTTATGTGCAAGTGTATGTCGGGGGTCGACATGGCTGTGCACGGACTGATGATGATAAATGTGCCTGTCACATTTACCCCGTCCGGAGCAGACTCCTTAGTCGCGGCTGCCGTTGTTCCGTTAATGCCTCCTTCTTGTAAGACGCGCACTCCATATTTGTCCATCTTTCTCTCTCAACTTATCCCATCCTCTTTTATCTTACAGTAATCGTGGCACGGCCAAAAGTTCGTTCCATGTAAACAGGATTAGCGCGCATAAAATCTATTGTTCGGAGTTTCGTCGATTCCCCGGCCGATGGCTGTTCGCGTTTTCGCCAATTCATCGCGGTCGACATCACACAGGCATACATGAGAAAAAGACGTACAAAATGGATGAAGAATAACATCTACGCGAAATTCAGAATCCATTATCGCGCGCTCGTATCTTAGGGTGCATCAGATAGAAATGATATAAATGTGGATCATAATTTAGTTAGATGCATACCATTTGGGAAATATCTAGCTCCGTAAGATAATTTACATTGGAGATATAGTAGACAGAGGGGTAGATCAGTAGTTAGTGAGCCTAGATAGGGAAACAGAAACTTTCTGGCGAAATATTGTTTTAAACGCATTCTCCTTGTAACTATCAGCGAATGGCAGAACATAAGAGACTACGAGTTCTAGCATAGTCGCACGCAATGTGCTTTCTGATACGAATGATATAATGCAGAGCGATTCAGTGGATGACAGGCAGTTTTAGTACTTATACGCATCACGGCCTTCAATTTGAGATATTTTATACTTGTGTTTCGCACTTTTCGCTTTTTATTGGTTATTTTTTCAAATTATTTATTGTTCAGAGAATTTATCGTTTTATTTTATATTCTATGGCGTTAATATTTAGAATAATAATAGAAATTTTAGTTTGTTATCTATTCGTATATACAAAGAGTACTAGGAAAGTTTTCCAATATGACGCAACAATGAATCGTAGGAATTTTGCTGCATGTTGAGACATGTTTATACGTGCATAGTAGCCGCCGCTCCATGTCGACGGGGTCAGTTTTTCATTAGCAGTGACAGTGTAAAGTGCTTGCGATGGCATCGTGATCACGAAATGAGATAAGGGCAGTTTTGCGTTATAATTTCGTGCGTAGTTTAAACATAGACCAGTGCTTCGAAGAAATGACTCTGGCACTAGGTGATGTATGTATGTCCATATCGCACAACGATATTCAGGTGGTATAGAGAATTCCAAAGAGGAAATTTAACTGCGGAGGATCCTGAGAGCTCGGGGAGGCCACGAACGTCAGTTACGGAGGAAAACGTTACTATTGTGAGGCAAATTCTTGGCGACGACAGGCGAGTGATCTACCAACAGAGGGTATTTCAGGCCTAAATGCACCAGCACTTCTTTCGATTCTGCATAATCATTTGCACGTGAAGAAATTTTGCTCCCTCTGAATGCCGCATCGACTGACTGAAGAGCAGATGACACGACGTGTGACTTGGTGCCGGGAGATGCTAAAAAAGTTTAATAAGGAACAATCTCGATATGTGAACATCATCGTGATAGGTGACGAGACTTGGCTGTACTATTACGATGTGCCGACCAAAGCTCGAAACAAAGTTTGGGACTTTGATGATGAGGACACACCCGTAGTTGTCAGAAAATCCCGAACTGTAAAAGGTAAAATGATAGCTGTATTTTTCAAATCGAGTGGAATTGTGAAACGCCTCGTTTTGTATACACAGAAGACAATCACAGCTAAGTGGTATACTGAACAGTGCCTGCCTAAAGTCATTGGATCAAGAACCTGCGGCCAAAGTCAAGAATGGACATCTCGTTATTCCATCATGATAATGCTCCAGCTCACCGCACCAAAGCCTGCACCGAATATTTGATCACGACAGGATTGAAACTTCTCGAGCACCCTCCCTACAGTCCAGATCTTGCTCCCTGCGGCTTTGCACTGTTGCCGTATGTGAAAATGAAGCTGAAAGGGAGGCGGTTTTCCAGTGATAAGGACTTTCTGCGGGCTTGGGACAACGAGTGTGCTTTACTCCCTAATGAAACTTGGCAAATCTGGTTTAAAGATTGGTTTCGGAGGATGGACTGGTGTATTGAGTGTAGAAGAAATTACTTTGAAAAAGTTAAATAAATCAAGCTGTATTGCAAAACTTTCCTAGTACCCTTTGTATTATGGATTTGGTCTTTGCTATTTTTAATATGTTCTGCAAGAGGCTTTTTAAAGAAACTTTTCCAATTTAATACTCGAAGGTCCAACATAAATTTATATCTTAATTATGAAACAGTATAATTACGCCAGAACATGTTATATAATTCTCTTTTTGTTTCCATTTTAATGTGTTCGTGAATTGTAATCGTCACTTTTAGAGTTTCGTAGAGTATTTTACAGTAACGAAACGTTGACAATAATTTTGAAAAGGACAGTAATAGGAACATCAAAGAACCAATTACGATCTAAAAAAGCAAAGAAATGCACTGTAAATATTCCAATTCTGCACTAAAGCGGGCATTTTTTGTACGTAAATACAATCTACGTTTATATTGTCGTCCAAATTACCTTTTTAGTCCACAATTTGACCGCCAGTCAGATGTAAATCATGACAATGCAATAGTGAGGGCCGTGCACGATGTACAATTTCACTACTTTACCTCGATTTTCGTTTTTCTCCTTTTTTCTGCTCGCATTTCATTCGGTGTGCGGGCACATTGTAAAATCTTTTGGACTATTGTCTCGAATTTTAATAAATGATTTCACCGGTAAAATGGGCGCTTAAATGATTATGCTGCGAGCTATCATAACGAGTATTGCAGACTGAGACTTGATGGTTGTTATATATTTCAAATGAGATTTGATAAAATTTTACAGTTTTTTACTTTACGTGAGGAATCAATGAAATGTTTTTTGTTAATACGCGTAAGGAATTAGGAAAGTTTTGTCTCATACTCTGCGAATCTTTGCGACATAATATTTTCCGTCTTTTCTGTTTTTCGTTTGTGTTTCATAATGTATCAAATGCATTTCACCTTATCTCAAATGCTTGTCAACACTCCTGTCACTAAAATATACTTGCACATTCTTCTTCCATGCCGTTCTTTCTTCTTAGTAACCCTAGATATGTAAAATAGATGAGTTACGCTCCTATCAACTGTAATTGATAGGAAAATAAAACGCCTGTACTCTTACCTTAAACACTTCTTTTCTTGATCTCCAGGGCTGAAGCTAGCTCAAAATCTAAGACAGTTAACTGGGAGGTTCCTGTACATACAGACCAAAAAGGCGCCACAATATTGTATTTCTTGAAAGTCGTTTGCTGATACCGAAGCAAAAGGATCAACAAAATCATTTAAAGCGGTTTTCATTTTTTAGAACTTGGAGAAATAAAGTTACTAAAAATAAGAGAGGAAAAGGAATTCCGAAATCATAGAAACTAAATTTGATTTATTAAAACAACCTAGATATATTGTACAGACAACTAACTAAAATTTTACAGTTTTTTACTTTATGTGAGGAGTCAATTAAAGGTTTTTTGTTAACACGCGTAAGGCATTAGGAGAGTTTTGTCTCATACTATGCGAGTCTTTGCGACATAATATTTTCCGTCTTTTCTGTTCTTGGTTTGTGTTTCACAATGTATCTTAAATGCTTGTCAAGACTCGTTAATATTGAATTAATCGGTTTTCCCGTTTGGAAAAGTTTTTTCCTTAAAAAAAAGCTTCTACTACGTATCGTGATGGACTAAATATTAAAAAATACAAATTTTTAAAAAATATTTTCTATAGTACATAAATAATCAATAAACAATAAGAAACTATCAAATTATGAAAGCATTTCGTTTTCTTGATGCAATAACTTAGATATACAGTAGGGTGTATAAGTAAATGGCCACTTGGAAAAAAATCAATTCATTAACATTGTTTCTTGTTTCTGTATTTAATACTATTCTACTTTGACTATTTTAATTAATTTAAATGAAGGACTAAGAAAGTAATTTCTCTGAAAATAATCTTAGCTAATACTACTTTTTGATGGTTATTTCGTTACCTGTTTAAGGACAGTTTGTGCGCAATGTGTGTATGGTACATCACTGATTTCGAAGCATTTGGTTGGATTATTGTATTTTGATCATAAAAGGCGTGTTTCCTTTAGTACAAGTGCCTGTGAATATCCTTGTGATATCGTACAACGATACTGTAAGCAACAATTTATTTTATTCTTGAAAAGATAGTGAAATGCCATGAATATCTGATGAAAATTGCCACCGGATAGTACTTTTTCATTCCCAGGGCTTAAGTCATCGACAAATTGCAGAAATAACGCCACGTTACAAGTTTTCGATTTTTAAACTTATCAAAAAGCACGAAGCAACCGATTTTATGGTTGATAAATGAAGAATAGGAATGTTAAGAATAGTCAAAGAAGATCATGATCAATATTTAAGATCCACATCGTAGCGAAGCAGGTCGAAATCATCTAAAGGACTAACAGAAGATCTACGTAGACTGATAGGAGTTTCTGTGCATTCTTCCGCTGTTTGGCGCCATGTAAATTAATTAAAATTACAATTACAATTAATTTAATTAATTTAAACAAATTTTAATTTGAATTATTATTCAGAAGTGTTGTTTTCATTAAACGATATAACGAATTCTTTTAAATCAAACTAATTGCTTTACAAACTATTCTTTATATTTATAGTTGTGTGTATTTAGCTTCAGGAACGAAAACATTTTCATTGCCAATATGTATGATAGCATATCTTTAACCACGACTGTTGGTGCTGTAATACCAGTTGATAGATCTTCCACAAATGCCTGTCGATAAGATTTTATTTTAATATCAATTTAAACTTTAGTTGCATAAAATATAATGTCCTTCCTTTCTGTCTGTATCTCTTAATTACCCTTAAGTACTAGTGTCTTCATATTTTTATATCATCACGCTCATCAAGAATAGTATTTTTTTTCAACTTTTCTAAATGAAAAGCGGTGTCTAACAATAATTGAGTACATATTGTTGTTCACTTAAAATTTGGAATATCAGCATTTATGTTCATTTAATGTTAGTGGTATTCTGCTAAGGAAAAATCAATATATAAATACTTTTTATCGAAAGCAGTTTAGATAGATTCATCGCAGGCAGAAATTCTAGCATTTGTTTGAATTCCTCTTTCCTTGAGTTTATGCTTGGATGTTTTAGGCAGTATGCTTTGTTTACATACTATTTAGACATTCTTTGTCCACAATCAAATAAGCTAATGCAATGCTTGTTCCAATTACAGCAGCAGAAATTCATTGTTTTGTGGACATAAGAAAAAGCATTAAGGATCATTCACTTTTCTCTAGTTCTACATACTCTTGCAATGTCCATATTCTAAAATATCGCAAACGATTACATTAATATTTAGAAACGTAATTGTCAGCTTACGATTTTATGAGATATTTCCTTAAAATAGTTGTGAAATACTGGTAAGTAAGTGAATTGAGAATATCTATTAAAATAAAGAAACAGCACGACGACAAACGGAAAGAAACAAAATAACGATGGGAAATAATTGAACAAGATAGCTAATTTCACTCAGGTTTCGCCTACTGAATTTGAGTATTGAAGATGACAACAATGGAGAGGAATTAATTACTGATTTTGCAACAGAAAAGAGTATTGTGTTTACTGTCATCTTTGGTATACGAGGATAGTTTGACAAGTAGTGAGAATGGCACATAGGTGGCGCTCTAATTGGTAAAACAAATGCACTGTAATTTAGGTTGCCTATTTATATGTTTACATTCTGATATTTAGATAAATCGGTTGATTAGTTTATTTTCGACAGCTGATTGAAAAAGAAGCAACACGTCGTTTTGTTAAAATGGAAAAAGCAGAGTATCGTGCGGTGATTAAATACTTCGTAATTAAGGGTTTAAAAGCTACCGAAACAAAAGATGAGTTACGGGGAACATTTGGTGAATCTGCTCCATCATCCGCCACAATAAGTAGATGGGTAAATGAATTTAAACGTGGTAGAACAAGCTGTGTTGATGAAGCGCGCTCTGGAGCACCCAAAATCGTGACTTCTAAGGAAATGATTATGGAAATCCATAATATTATTACGCAAGATCGACGACTCAAAGTGAGAGAGATAGCAGATATGGTAAACATTTCAACAGAACGCGTACACCACATTTTAACGAAAGAATTGAGCCTTTCCAAGTTTTCGCCAAGATTGGTACCGCGTTTGCTTACGACTGCTTACGACTCATTTCCAATGAGTGTTTGGACCTTTATAAGCGGAATCCGGTTGACTTTTGTAGGCGATTTGTTACTTGCGATGAAACTTGGATACACTACAGTACACCCGAAACTAAACAACAGTCGAAACAATTGTTAGAACGTGGTTCTGCACCTCCAAAGAAAGCGAAAACCACTTTATCGGCAAACAAGGTGATGGCATCAATTTTTTAGGATTCAAAGGGCATTTTGCTCATTGATTACCTTTAGAAAGGTGCCACAATAAACGGACAATATTATTCAGAACTTGTACAAAAATTAAATGTTGAGATTCGTGCTAAACGGCCAGGAATTGCAAAGAAAGAGATTCTGTTTCACCAAGACAACGCTTCCTCGCATATCAGCACAGTTGCGATGTCCAAAATCAACGAGTTACATTTCCAATTAGTACCGCATGCGCCTTATTTGCCGGATCTAGCCCCTTCCGAATTTCACCTTTTTCCAAAATTGAAAACGGCACTAGGTGGAAAGAAATTTTCATCTAACGATTAGCTTATCATCTTCGTAAATGAGTATTTTGCAAGCCTTCCGGAATCGCATTTTAGAGATGGCATAAGAGCATTGGAGCACCGTTGGAATAAATGTATTGCTCTTTTAGGAGAATATATTAAAAAGTAAAAGTTATTTTATATTTAAAAAATTCGTTTTTCTTTTCCATTCTCACTACTTGTCAAACTACCCTCGTAGTACGTTATGCGAATAAATAGCGTCGAAAGTTTGTGTACATTCCGCAAGTTGTACGATACGGAGTTGTAACAATGAAAATGTTACAAATACAAATATTAAGATTTATTTTTTTGTCTATTTGCTTATAAACTAGAAATTATAAAAAAAAATGAAATAGAGCTGGACTAAATATATTATAACAATCAAAGTCGAATAATCTTCGGAATTAAAGTATAGCTATTCCAATATTACATTATAAACAATACCATATCAATTTAGATTCAAGATACTCGCGATCAGTGTATTAAAAAAAAGAACTATTGTATACATGTACATATGTTGAGAATACAAGGTTGGGCCGAGCCTGGCCTCTGACCGAGCATCCCTTGAATCACAACCGACTAAGTTCTCACGCCACAGCAGGTGCGTTCTGCGGCCCTTACACTCTTACACCATACCACTAACATCAGAAAAAATATATATAAACGAAGAGAAGACGACACATGTACATTCATATAAAAACATGCATACTAAGGAAGAGATACATAACCCAGGCTGTAGGTTATTTACATATGTTCGAAGGTTGAAGCGCCTAATTAATATAATTTTTTCGAGTTGCGTACGAATGTGATCATTTCTTGAAAATACGGAAGCCAGTAATGTTCATGAAAATTATGAAGTTTATTTACATGTTGGTAACATTTTAGCATCTTTATTTTGGTGCTTTTATTGTACATAATATTCATTACATATTCACTACATATTTTTACATCTGTATGTTCGTTGACAATTGTGTTCTTTTTTTTGTGTCTTTCTAGTACATATTCCTGTGTAATTTAATAAGAAGATGGGAATTTTTTTTAATAAAATTAATATACCAATTCTTTATAATAAATGCGAATGGTTCTGAAGATATTCTACCCCTTCTACATGCTGACCAAAAAGACGGAAACACATAAATAATGTCTTATGCATTAAATAGGTGCGTGGTGAGTACATTTGGAGCACAATGTGGTATTATGCAATTCAACTATTTGTATTCAGTGTAGGGGTGCCAGTTATTTTGGATTTAGATTTTCGAAAATTAAATTTGAACGGAAACGTTATGGATAGTGTGAACTCGCAATTATTATTGAATTCAGAATTTCTTTTAACAAATAAAACCAATTTCCAAGTTAATTGGCGTAGGTCATCGTGAGTTAAAGCAAGCACCTGTTTATTTTCCCCATCACGCCCCAAGCGACTTTTTCTTATTTCCAGAACTCAAAAAACCATTCAGAGTCGGAGATTTGACAATACAAATTACATCACTCAAGAGGTGGAGCAATAGTTTTCGACACAATCTGCTTAATTCTTCAATGACAGACTTAGAAACGTGAAGAAACACTGAGAAAAATGTATGTGGTCTGACTCTTCTCAAAAACTCTGAATGGTGACTGTATAGAGAAGTCTTAAGAATAATAAATGAAAATTAAGTTTCTATCTCGAGTATGTTTTAGAAATAATTAAAACACTTCGATACCCTGTCGTATTTCGATAAAATAAAGAAAGCGTTTAATAGTGAGCTATGTTTATTAGCTTAGCATGACGAATTTTATTATCACCTAAGATTTTAGATCAGCATCTGGGATAGCTTTTAAATAGTTCTTCTTTACTGTGAAGTTTCTTGAATTAATATTTTACCGTTCCTCTGTCCGCGATAACCTTAATGTAAACTATATTTATGTTCGATTACGGCCGCCGCATTATTTTATATATTATCTAGAATCATATCGCATTTCAATTTGTATTTTACTAGCAGTCATTTTGTGTTATTGAACAAATATAAGTAAATACTTGAACAAAATAAGTGCTAATGAAAGTGTAAGGTCTAACTGATTGATTCGCTTAGCGGACTTCTTCTTATTTCGCAAATATCGTATGATACTGCGCACCAAATGTAAAACCGACATTTCACATGTACATGTCTAACGCTTAAGTTTATAAGTTTATAAGTGATTTTACGGATTTTAGAAACGTCTAATTAATATAATTTTATAAGTCCAAACCTTCGTTGTTCACTTTTTAGAGATTTTAAACAATATTGAGATCGGTACAACAAAGCAACTTCGACCGTTACGGTTAAAAAAGGAAGTATCTACAAGTTAAAAAAAACATTGACGACTTGAGTTATTGTTGGCAATAAAAGTCAATTAAAAATAAGATTCGCACTGTTATTATAGTTTGTAAGGTTACGGAGCTCGCCGATGCACGCTATTCTCTGTTAACTACTGGATTAGACCGAAGCAGTAAGTAAAAACGATTAACAGCTGTGTCATCGATTAAGTGTAAAAATAATATCTCTGATTTCATAGTTATTGGTGCATATAAATTCCACAAAATCCGTAAATCCAATTCTCGGATGACACGCCGCGACTAAACAAGCGAGAACCTAACTATAAAGAGGAATAAAAAAGTAGGGGAAAAAGAGATTGGCTTGACTGAAGTGTTTCATGAAAGAAAATTGTGTTAGAAACGCAGATAATTATGTAAAAATTAAATACCAAGTGTATTAGGGTTTGTTATTAAATTTGTAAAAAGACCATTCGTGTTCGTGTTTGAATGTTTGGGTCCCTGATCGTTTCTGCTCCATGCATTAGCGTTTCAATTATTAAAAAGCTATTATCTGGAGTCGCTGAGAGTATAAGTAAGTACATTAACGAAGAAAAAGGCAAAAGTACAACTGAGAATTGTATCCGCCATTCAACATAACTTTCCTGGCGTCAAAGATAAATTATTATGAATAAAAGGAGAAGGAGTGTACAAGTTAATATACGAGGGTAGTTTGACAAGTAGTGAGAATGGAAAAGAAAAGCGAATTTTTTAAAAACAAAATAATTTTTATTTTTCAATATATTCTCTTAAAAGAGCAATACATTTATTCCAACGGTGCTCCAATGCCCTTATGCCATCTCTAAAATGCGATTCCGGAAGGCTTGCAAAATACTCATTTACGAAGATGACACGCTCGTCGTTAGACGAAAATGTCTTTCCACCTAGTGCCGTTTTCAATTTTGGAAAAAGGTGAAATTCGGAAGGGGCTAGATCCGGCGAATAAGGCACATGCGGTACTAATTGGAAATGCAACTCGTGGATTTTGGACATCGCAACTGTGCTGGTATGCGAGGGAGCGTTGTCTTGGTGAAACAGAATCTTTTTCTTTGCCATTCCTGACCGTTTAGCACGACTCTCAACATTTAATTTTTGTAGAAGTTCTGCATAATATCGTCCGTTTATTGTGGCACCTTTCTGAAGGTAATAAATGAGCAAATACCCTTTGAATCCCAAAAAATTCATGCCATCACCTCGTTTGCCGATAAAGTGGTTTTCGCTTTCTTTGGAGGTGCAGAACCACGTTCTAACCATTGTTTCGATTGTTGTTTAGTTTCGGGTGTACTGTAGTGTATCCAAGTTTCATCGCAAGTTACAAATCGCCTACAAAAATCAACCGGATTCCGCTTATAGAGGTCCAAACATTCATTGGAGATGCGCAAACGAGTGAACTTTTGATCAGTCGTAAGCAGTCGCGGCACCCATCTGACGAAAGCTTGGAAAGGCCCAATTCTTTCGTTAAAATGTGGTATACGCGTTCTGTTGAAATGCTTACCATGTCTGCTATCTCTCTCACTTTGAGTCGTCGATCTTGCGTAATAATATTATGGATTTTTATAATCATTTCCTTAGAAGTCACGATTTTGGGTGCTCCAGAGCGCGTTTCATCAACACAGCTTGTTCTACCACTTTTAAATTCATTTACCCATCTAGTTATTGTGGCGGATGATGGAGCAGATTCACCTAATGTTTCCCGTAACTCGTCTTTTATTTCGGTAGCTTTCATACCCTTAATTACGAAGTATTTAATCACCGCACGATACTCTGCTTTTTCCATTTTAACAAAACGACGAGTTGCTTCTTTTTCAATCAGCTGTCAAAAATAAACCAATCAACCCATTTATCTAAATATCGGAATGTAAATATATAAATAGACAACCTAAATTACAGTGCATTTGTTTTACCAATTAGAGCGCTACCTATCTGTCATTCTCACTACTTGTCAAACTATACTCGTACGATTGTGGAAAAGCTACGTCGGATAAAGAGGGAGATCAATAGAATATAGAAATAAGGAATGTCAGAGCGATACATAAATGAAAAGAATTGGACAACCTACGGTTGCAGAACATGTTCACGAGACTGGACATAAAGTAAATTTTGAAGAAGTGAAAATATTAACCACCACGAGCAATCATCGAAGAATCATCTAAGAAGCCATCCAGATAGAGAAGTATCCAAACTTTAACCGTGAAGATGGTCATAGATTCAGTAATGCCTGATAGAGCGTACCCTTAATCGGTGAACTGAATGAAGGATGAACTACAACGGCGAGAATAGCAGATCTTGAAAAAGCTGGCAGTTCGGAAAGGTCGGTAGAAACTATGACAACAACGGAACTCGCAAGAAGTTTGTGCTAGAAGGATTATAGGCTTCATAAAAATGTCACCTATTTCCACTTAAAATATTGGTGTAAAAGTCTGCTTAATGTCAGAGAAGGAGGAATACTATAATAAATCACATGCAGGTACTTATCGGTCGTGTCCGTGTTCCTTTTTTCAATGTCGTTCATCCTAGTTTAAGTATAATAATTTTTAAATATCTTGTGAAACAAACACACAGTGTACATCTTGGTTCTTAGCGGTGTAGATCGCGTACGGAGTTTATTTTTCGTACAAGTGTTTTTCGCCGTGTTTTACCAGGTGCGACACTTTGCAATTGTGTGCTGATGATGACAACTTAGTTGTCGAAATGCGTATACAGAATTACGAAAGTTAATGTGGAAAGGGGTTATATATCAACCTTAGTGATTAAGTTAATCAACCACAGGCTCCATCAAATTCAACAACAAATACATCTTAATAGATTATTTCACCGATAGCCTGATCGTTGTCCGGTCATCGATAACAACTGTGTAAGATATGAAATTAACCCTGTTACATGTGTCTACTTCATATACGTATTCGTTATATACAATTCTACGCACAGTATCTTACATACGAAGCTAGAACGTAACAGTGTGATTAACAGCGCTAATGATGGATATACCAACTCATTTTAACGACATTCTTTCTTGTCTTAATTGATATAATGACTAATAGTGGTTACCCATGAAAGACTGTCTATATTTGGTCACTGCGTCGACGTATATACGCATATATACTTACATCGGTTTTACTATTTTTGTTTTCCATTTCTCCCATCTTTTTTCACCTCACAATTCTACCATATCGTCAACATTATCATTATCTTCACTACGCGGTACCTTTCGCTCCCGCGATAGTTCCGTTATACGCGTACAACAAAAAAAAATCATGAGGTAAACGATATAATAAAGTAACATCAGTGTTTTAATTGTACCTTACTTAATATGGTGTCTGCGTCATTAATTGCTCGCGATCTGTTGAACACACTGAAATTACTTATTAAAGATTTTCAAGTTTTCTGTGTGAGTATTAGGTCCACGCACACACCATTAAGAAATTCATTAAAATAATATCGCGAATGTTGTAAAAATATTATAGGTGGATCTACTTATAGAAGAAGTTGACTTACATGAAATAAGAAAAGCGAAAGACATAAAATAAAGCGCAAAGAAAATTGGATAGGTACGCTATAAAATCACGCACACGAACTTGTTCCTAATCATCTCCAGTCGGGCATAAATAAGCATAAATGAAGCAATAACGAGAAATTGATCTGATTAGCATAAAAAATTGATGGGACTCGCCAATTCCACGGTGTATGATTAAAATATCCCGTGGATAATTGCACATGCCGTTTATGGCTGCTGATAACTATCGGCACTAATAGCTGAGTAAAATTGTTGATATTTAATACTAATAAACAAAAATACTGGGTAAAAAATCGAAAATTGAATGGCGCAAGTAATAAGATGCAGAGACGAGGAAGTTGCGCACACGAACCAGGAAAGGTAACCTGTAAAAAAGTAGTAATGACGTTAATCTTAATAATGCATCTTTCGAGGTGGCACAGACGAAGAAAATAACGGAACTTAAATCCTATGTACTTGGGAACATATACTATATGATATGAAACCTGCAACATCAAAAAAGGGGTGCTAATTTTTTACCAAAGTTTGCAGAAATAGATAACCGTTCAAAGGCAATATTTGATTATGATATTAGTGTCGGGTGTATTGTTTGCGAGTTTTGGTTCAATTTTCACCATTTTCTCTGTCATAATTTTGTTGAAAATAATGTTTTGAGTAAATCTGCACTGAAACTGAGTTTCAGTGCAGTAGTTGAGCTCTGAAGATGTCCCATGCAAATGGGTACAAAACGTGGGCAGATAAATATACAAGTGGCACAGATAGAATGTTTTGAGTGTTTTATTATGCGTAAAGTGCGGCAACGTCGAAATTACAACCAGTTGAACGAATTCGATACATGTTGAATTGTTGGCTTGCGAGAAGGCGAAACCAATCTACCATCATGCACAATAACGAGAAATTGAGATGCCAAAGGCTGTAGGAGATCGATGCTCCAGTATTAGGTTAATTGCTGGTCTATGGTTAGGTAATTTAGGACGTCCTGTGACTCTTCAACCGTTTATTGCCAGTTTGCAATCCTATTGACCACATCTTGTGTGATCACTTTCGATTCTACACCGACGGCCCCCGGTGAATCTCGATTTTGTATAAGGATGCATGATGGCCACATGAGAGTCAGACGAAGATCTTGGGAACGCGATATTCTATTTTCTGTTGGAAGACATCTGCACTGAGCCGTGAGAGTTATGTTATGATAGATAGATCTTTGTGACTATATTGACGAATACAAACAGTTATCTAAGGAAACTGAATAGAAATATTGTATAATATTTCTTTCTTAATCAATATTAAAAAATTAAAATATACATATGTATATTGTAAATTTTGATGGAGAATGTGGATGATTAAATTAATCAACGCCTTTCTACAATAATTATCATGTTCTGTATACGTATTTCTATAAATAAGTTGTCATAATCAGCAGATAATTAATCATAGTATCGCACATGGAATCGCGGCAAAATCGGCGCAAACGCAAAGCTCGTAATAGACTTACACCGCCAAACAGAGCCAAACTCACACACAATTTAAATCGTAGGATGCCCTTTTACAGACAAGTAATCTTGTATGTATATTTTACCTTTACTCCTTTCTTCTAATTACTTTTAGTTTTCCTATATAAAGAAGATAACCTGTATTGTACTTGCTCGATAATGTCCTAACAGACGAAACTAGTCACAGTGAATATACTTATAAAAGATGTTCCAATAAGACATTTCATTTTCAATAGCCCGCCATTTTAACAGTCGTCATGACTCAACCTGTAACTACTTGACAGATGATAAGTAAAAATTACGCCATTAATAAAAACGGAACGATATACGCTTCAGAAACGCATTGAAATTATTAAAATTCACTACAAAAATAGTGAAAATTTCGCGGTTACAGTTCGCAAATTAAAGCATTTTTGGGTCGTAATGAAGCACCTTCTCGGCCAGCAATTTTGAAACTGGTGGAAAAATTTGAGCCGTTGGGACAAATGAAAAATCAAACTCGTGCACGTCGCTCAACTCGTCGAACAACTGAGAATATTGCTGTTTTAGCCCATAGTGTTGAAGAAAATCCAGGTTTGTCCATTCCTCGTGGATCTTTGGAATTGGGCATTCAGCAAACGACATTACATCGTATTTTGCATAAAGACTTAGATCTTAAGGCTTTTAAAGTTCAGTTAACACAAGAACTCACGCCTATTGACCTTCAACAATGTCGTGTTTTTGCTGATTGGGTCTTTGAAATGCATCAAACTGATCTGGAATTTCATTGAAAAATCATCTTGAGTGAAGAGCCCATTTTCATCTCGGAGACTACATTAACAAGCAGAATTGTCGCATTTGGGGCTCGGAAAACCCAAAAATTATTGTTGAAAAGCCTCTCCATCCTCATCGTGTGACTGTTTGGTGCGGTGTTTGGTCTGGCAGGGTCATTGGACCTTACTTTTTCGAAAATGAGGCTAGAGCAACTATTACGGTGAATGGATTGCACTATTGAACGATGATTAATGATTTTGTATGGCCAGAATTGGAAGATATTGACGTGGACGACGTTTATTTTAAACAAGATGGCGCTACGTGCCACATAAGTAACTATAACATCGCTCTTTTACGCGAAAAGTTTCCTGACCGTGTGATTTCTCGAAGAGGCGATCACAATTGGCCACCGAGATCTCGTGATTTAACACCTTTAGACTTTTTTCTTTGGGGCTATGTGAAAGCGATTGTGGGCATTGGTATAGACCTTGCCAATGCAAACAATCGATTCAAGACCTCAAAGATGGAATTCGTGAAGTTATCGAGGACATACAGCCTCAAATGTGCGAATTGGTGATGGAAAATTTCATGAAAAGAATAAGATCCTGCAAGCGTAGCCATGGCGTCCATTTAGCTGATATTGTTTTCCATTATTAATGACATACCCTCCTCTTTACAATTAAATAAACATGCGATGATTTCGCTTAAAAATACTCGTTTTTTAACATATC
>JAVIWB010001828.1:0-259960 GCA_031893035.1 Dermolepida albohirtum | reverse complement strand
AAAGAAGAATTCGTCGGTAATTGCTCTTCAAACTGTGGATAACGCCTTGATCCATTGGTTGTAATTTGGAACTGGTATTAGGAGGTATAAACACCAATTTAATGAATTTCAAATTCTTTACCTCAGGGTGCGCTGGACAATTGTCTACTAGTAATATAATTTTTCTCCTTAATTCATTATCCCAATCGCGCAATTCGTTACAAAAAATATCTGACGTCATCCATGCTTTTTTATTAGAACTGTATTTTACAAGCAATCGTTTGCCGCGAAAACAACGTGGGTTTTGGGACTTGCCAATAATAAGTAACTTCCTTTTTTCTGTGCCTGTAAAATTTGCTGCAACAAAAACCGTGAGCCTTTCTTTTGATAGTTTTCCACCAATGCAACTATCGCCCTTAAATTTCAACGTTCTGTTGGGCATTAGCCTGTAGAGTAGACCCGTTTCATCTGCATTGAAGATGTCGTGGTCTTCATAATTTTGTCGTATGTTGGGCCATTTATTTTGCAACCAATCATCTACTACTTTCATATTAACTGACGCTGCTTCGCCTACAATTTTTCCACTGTTGATATCGTGGCGTTTTTTAAACCTTTCGATCCAGCTTCGACTACATTTGAAATCGCTATCTTCCACTTTGCTTCCCAAGTCTTCTGCTTTTGTTTGCAGTAAAGCACCGGTAATCGTCGCATTCTTACCTCTTTGCTGAGAAAACCATAACAAAAGCCCTTTATCCACTTTATCGTGAGCTGATTTTTTAATTTTTTTGGCATTAGAATTTTTTTGTTCATAGTAGTATTTTCATAGAGTATTTTATCTCTTTCTTTCCAAATAATACAAACCGTCGACTTGTTTAAATTCAGATTCTTACACACATCAGCTTGTTTTAAACCACTTTGTAATTCTTTAAGAATTTCATACTTTCTTTCTAAAGTGAAAGCTTTGCGCTTTTGTTTTTGATTATCACTTGGCGCCATGTTTATAAACCTACAAGCTACAATTGGTAAATACTGTAACACGAACGGACAACGTAACGTGACTAATTTGTGAGACAGACTGAAGGGGAAGGATTGACAGGCACCGCGTTTTTGATGTAACGGAGTTTTCGGGGGATTCCCATTCGAGCGATAAAGAAAGTTCATTATAAGCGGCACATTGTTTTCGGTTGAAACGTAAAATATGGTTCATTATATGCGAGTTCATTACAAGCGAAAAAAAATACATTGAACTTAAGGGACGATTTATTTGGCCATCTAAAATGGTTTATAATAACCGAGAATTCAATATAACCGGGTTCATTATAAGCGGTCTCTACTGTATATATTATATACAAATAATCTGCCAAATATTTTCTAAATCATTAATTTATGCATTTGAAACAAATCGTTAATAGAATCATCACTGCTTCTTCGCTGTTACTATCAGCTCTTACACATACATACATAATAAATGGTTCAACTGAATTATCAATTAAAGCACCTAATTTAGTTATTCTCTCTTCCTCTTTTATGATATATTGAATATGTTTCCTCCCCTTTTGTGCTGTTGATATTTTCGATAGCATTCATCTTTAACTCTTATATTTACGATTTTAGATTTTTTATTTTTTTCGAGCCCAGATTAAGTATTGTTTAATTCACAATGGTACAAAGGGTATCTTAAAAACGATTTTGTTGCTTTTTGCCATTTCCTGTACTACGGACGTATAATTCTGAAGTAGCATCCAGTTTTACGCTTCTTTAACATAAACTAGTCTGAGTTCTGAAAGGATCTATTATTTCCAAAAACTAAGTACATGAAAGTAAATCAACAGCTGATACAATGACTACTTACACTATTTACTAATACACTCAATCAGCTGTTTAACCCATAATGGCGTTGACAATAATAATAATAATAATAATAATAATAATATCTCTTTATTGCCCAACAGAGCCAAAGCTCCTATTACAGGACAAAACTTATTACATTAATACGTACAAGTAAAATAAATCAAATTAAGGTTACCGTAATTAAACAAAAATTAATTACTTAAAGAAAAGAAAAAAGAAAAAAAAAAGGGAATGGAAAAAAAAAAATCTGGAAAGATAACACACAACCAGTAACGCACTACTTGCGAGCGAAATACTCGGATACCGCTGCAATAATTGATCTTAGCGTGTCATGATTTATATCTGCAATGTCTGAAATCATATTAAAGTTGTTGCACATTACGAATAGAGGCGATTTGATCAGCACATTGGTTCTAGCAGCGGGGCAATAAAAAGTAACATTCTGACGAGAAGTCAAACGAGGGACATTAAAACATATCTGCGAGAGTAGTGAAGGGCAATCCACTTTACCGTGTATAAGCTTGTAAAGAAATACTACACCAACGGTAAACCGCCGTTGCTCCAAAAAAATCATGCCAAACCTCGATAGTAATTCACCCTGCTCCGAACCCCGAGTGGGATACCGACCATCCACGCGACACCATAAGAACTTTGCAAATTTTCTCTGAATTGATTCCAGAACCTGCCTATGCACCCCGTAATAAGGCGACCAAACCAAAACCGCATATTCGAGCCTGGATCTGACAAGAGAGTAAAACAGTGATTTCAGGGCTGTTACATTAGAAAAAGATTTACAATTTCGGATAACAAATCCCAGAATTCGCCCAGCCGACGATACAGCGACCGCAGTATGATCGACAAACGACAGTTTTGAATCAAACGTAACACCAAGGTCTTTATGTAAATCTGTACGTAGAAGAGTCTCGTTAGCCAGGGAATAATTGAAGATGATTGGTTGCAGCCTTCTCGTGTACGTCATAGCCCTACATTTGGAAATATTTAGTTTTAAGGAGTTACTACAACACCAATCATTGACGTGGTCAAGTTGTTGCTGCAAGTAAATGCAATCATCCACACTATTAATGCGTGTAAATATTTTGAGATCGTCGGCAAATAGCAGCTTCTCGGAACCGACAACAGATAGTAAATCATTAATAAAGATTAAGAAAAGTAACGGACCCAAATTTGAACCCTGAGGTACCCCTGAAGTAGCCAAAAACACTTCAGATGAAAATCCATTATAAGTTACAAATTGTGATCTCTCAAACAAGTAAGATTCAAAAAAAGTTAGAAGGGAATCACTAATGCCAAACGATCTCAATTTGCCCATCAGAATCGAGTGATTAATCCTGTCAAAGGCTTTAGACATATCTGTATACATCACATCAACCTGGCCCTGGTCATCCAATACATGTGATACATATTGTGTAAAACACAGCAAGTTGGAAACGGTAGAACGCCTCTCCATAAAGCCGTGCTGATCGCTGTGGATAAGCCGACACACAGGCGGAGCAATGTAAGCATATAAACTCATTTCAAAAACCTTTGCGAAATTAGACAAGATGGATATGGGTCTGTAATTTGCGACGACAGAAGGATCACCACTCTTCAGCACAGGACAAACACGAGTGAGCTTCCAGACATTTGCAAAGAAGAAGTTTTCAGTGCTAAATTAAATATAATGGATAGGGGAGTAACAAATACATCAGCACAATCCTTCAAAATAAAGCTTGGGACTTGATCATGGCCTGCGGTCACCTTATCGGGAAGCCTCCTCATGGATGCATGAATAATGGAAGCTTCAATGAAATTGATGTGTATGCTCGGAAAAACATCAGAGACACCAGCGTTGCGTACTGGTACATCCTCAGGTGGTAAGTAGGTGGATTTGAAGTATTCAGCAAATGCATTCACAATCAAGTCTGGATTATCAATAACCACGTCATCACTCTTCATTCGTCCAGGAATTCTACTAGTGCCCCTTTTTCCGTGAATATATGACCAGAAGAACTTAGGATCCGTCACGATGGCATTCTCAACACGTGACAAATAGTCTTTGTAAGCACCGGAAACCTGTGCCTTCACTAAGTTTCTCATACGCTTAAAATCAAGAAAATCCGCCTCATGTTTATGTTTTCTGTATCTTGAACGATAGTAAAGCTTTAGCTTGATATTAGAAATTATTTCGGGCGTATACCAACTAGGATACCTAGGGTTGCTGTTCTTGAAGCGAGGGACAAATTCATCGAAAATTGAATATAGAGTCAAGTAAAATACTCTACATGCTTCATTAGGGTCGCTAAATCCATACAAAAACATCCAGTCCACATTCATGAGTGCACCATACAAGGCGAGATAGTTTGCCTTTCTAAAGTTATAAGATACAACAGAATGATCAGTCTGAAAAGCTGGGGAGACGACGTTATTAATAGTCAAATCGACAGACAAAGCTGGATGATGAATATCTACCGAGAGCAGGGGTTCCGTATTCTCCAGCACCTCACATGGCAAGTTTGTAATAATCAAGTCCAACAGACGACCATTAGCGCTAGGTATAGCATTTCCCTGTTTCAGATCAGTGAACTCCAAAAATCCACGCATTACTCGAGACTTACCGTCATTCACGTTACGATAATTAAAAAATGGAATATTAAAGTCTCCTAAAATAATAACATGCTCATAGTTACAAACTAATAGTTCAAAGCTTTCTATAAAAAGTTCAAAATCAGTTACAGATAAGTCAGGGGGAACATAAACTATAAAAATATGCAACGTGCTAAAGTTATATGTTATCCTGCAGAGTAATATATCAATAATTGGAGCGAAAATAGTGTCTGTAATGTTAATCTGCTCAGCGTGACAATCAGCAGCAACTGCCAGAAGCACACCGCCACCCCTCGCACGTCCAACCTCACGAAACCTTCTATCGGACCGGAACACATTATAATTGTCTGGAAAGCACTCAGCGCTGGAAACATCATCGGAAAGCCATGTCTCAGATAAACCAATTATGTTAAATTCACAATCACTAACAGCCGCGAACAGTTCTTCAACCTTTGTATTCACACCTCGAACATTTTGATAATAGATTGACAATGAATTGTTTTGGTCTCTATTGGGCAAGATTAGTTTTCCGACACGATTTTAGGTATTCCCCTAACATACTTGATTCTGAGATTCTTTTCTCCCTTAAGAGTCCGGTCCTCCAGTTTCCGCTTGACCGAACGATAATGCTCCACCTGTCTCGGAGTCCTGTCAAAGGACAAACTAATCCCCTTGAAATTCCTGTCACTCCTCAGAAGTCCGGATCTTCGAATAACATCCCTAACAATCCCATCATTATCAAACCGAATCCTAATTGGTCGTGGTACAGTTCTATTAGGGTCAAACTTACCAAGGCGATATGGTTTAACTTCTGCAGCCACAGATAGGTGACCAAGGACCTGTTTGACCGACTCCACATCACGAACCGCGCGATCAGCCGCCGACGATTCACCGACCTCCTGAATTCCATAAATTACAACATTGTTCCTCCTCCTTTCGCGCTCACGCAATTCGAACAGGAGATCGTCAAAAGTATCACCATCAACAGCCGCACCAATGCCAGAAGAGGACGCCTTTAATTCACGGACATCATTCCTCAGTCCCACAATAACTGCTTTGAGTTCATTAATATCATTCCCAATGGCAGAGCACTCGCTGCAAGTCCAGCCCAACCCACGCTTAGATTTAATTGATCTCAACTCCGATGTACTAAGATCAACGCAACCGTGATTATACGATTTTTTACAAATCACACAATATGCGGCTTTATGCTCCTCAATCGAAGCATTACAACAGAAACATTTAATTGTGGAAGGCATCAGGAAAACAAAACAATGGACACACACCTCTGCGCTAGCGGTGCCTGTCGCAGCGTCTTCAATCAAACAGACAAAAAGGTATAAAGGCAACGGACAGGAACACCGACAGATCACAATAGGTAAAGTGTACAAAACGTATGAGTAGGAACACTGAACCAACCTGTATATTATGTTTAGCAAATATTTACCAGCCGAAAAAGCAGCAAAAAAAGAAAGAAAGAAAATAATACAAACAATATGAATATGTGTTGTAAAAGGTAATTAATATCAGCTGATTTTGACATTTAGCTGCAAAAGTGCTGCGCTTAATTAAAAAACAGAGTATAACATAATTGTTGATTAAAATTTATTTCTCGTTACGTCAAAACTGAAAATAATGTATATACCAAATGAAGGGATCAATTGTTTATTATACAAAAGTTAGCCAGTTTAAGATCTTTCATTCAAGTCGATAATGTAAGAGAGTTATACTACTGTGGGCAAAAAATAGTAAGACTTTGTTCATAATTTTTAAATTCTTAATTTATTCTTCCAAATCTATTTCGTCCCCCTCAAAGTAATCCCCCCTGACCCCAATACACTTGTGCCAACGTTTTTTCCAATTCTCGAAACAGTTGTTAAAGTCAATTTCAGGAATAGCCTTCAATGCGCGTAGAGCGATTCACGTTTAATGTCTTCAATTGACTCAAAACGGTTTCCCCGGAGCGGTCGTTTGAGTTTGCTGAATAGCCAAAAGTCACACGGAGCTAAATCAGGCGAATACGGTGGTTGCGGCACGATATTGGTTGAAAATTTGGCGAAAAACTCACGAAGAATTAATGCAGTATGCGACGGTGCATGGTCGTGGTGCAAAAACCAAGAGTTGTCGGCCCATAATTCTGGCCTATTTTCATGAATAGCATTGCGCAAACGACGCATAACACTCAAATAGTATTCTTTGTTGACAGTTTGGCAGGTCGGAAGGAATTCGGAGTGCATCACACCTCGATAATCGAGGAAAACTGTCAACATACCTTGATTTTTGACTTGCTTTGACGTGGTTTTTTGGGCTTCGGCTCACCTTTGTTTGATACGATATTCGGCCGATTGAACGTCTGTTTCCGGGTCATAAGCGTAGATCCAAGTCTCATCTCCAGTTATGATGCCTTTCATTTTGTCTTGATAGTCGGAAAGCATTGTTTCACAGACGTCAACGCGACGCTGTTTTTCTAAAAAATTGAGTGATTTTGGAACAACTCGTGCTTTCACTTTTCTTAGGCCCAAATGATCTTTCAAAATGGTTTTCACTGATCCTTCCGATATTCCAACGATGCCAGTAAGGTCTCTGACTGTTAATCGTCGATTCTCAAGCACCAATTCCTTGATTCTATTGACGTATTGATCATCAGTTGATGTTAATGGCCGTCCTGGACGTGGTTCGTCATCAACGCGTTCTCGACCCTCTTTGAATAATTTGTACCAATCAAAAACACTTGCTGATAACAAACAATTATCACCGAAGGCCTTTTACAACATTCTGAATGTTTCGGCACCAGAAATTTGATTCCGTACACAAAATATAATGGAATTTCTTTTTTGAATAATTTCACTCATTGTAAAAATCGCCGAATGCACTTTTTGTACTTCAGAAAAACAAGCGTATACTAAACACTAATGATTATTTTGATGTGACATTTGGCACAGATGTCACTGACAGTCATACCAACCTAGAAAAAAACATTTCGACGAATGGGTTTTCGCGCGAAATTTAAATTAAAAAGTCTTACTATTTTTTGCCCACAGTAGTATGTAATAATAGCATTGCTAATAAAAATGTAGGTAAGTTCCCGTATATTTTTTTAAATTGTTTTAAAAGTTGTTACTGACGGAATATCCTTTCTATTAATGATAAACTTATGATAAACTATTATTATTATTGTATAGAACAATTACACAATCTTCTTAAACCAGTTAACATAAACTTAAACACTTTAGATAATTTATTCCGTATTGTGCTAGTAATTTACCGTGAATTTCTCTATTGGTTTAACATTTTCTCGTATTAAAAACTTGTAACATCTCAAAATTATCAGATAACATTGAGACACTTTGCAAGTGTTTACATATGTGCGTTATATTTAAGAAAACAATTATATTTGCTTAGATTGAAGGTCGTTGCAATAAAACAACTTATCTGTTTAATCAAGCTTATTTTAATTTCTACCTTTAATATTAAAAATATTTAATTGTTTGAAAGTTGATAAGGAAATATACGGTATTTGGAGATGGCAGCATTGCTCTATCTTGAAGGGCGGGCTCAGTTGGTATTTCTGGAATGCGTCTAGCATTGACAGCTTTAAAATCTGATAACCTAAATTAATGTATGTTGCTTTAGTAATTGTTATGTCACAACAGTAATTGCTCAACCAAGGAAACTCGGCAATTGAGAGATGTACTAAAAACAAACATACAAGGTTTTTTTTGTTTAAAACTAATACTTTATTTACAAATATACGTTCAATCGCAATCATGTATTTTCTAAAATCAAAATTTTTTTGACATCAAAAGTGAAGAAAGCGCGCCTGCAATGTGCAAAAATACACAGAAATTTGAATCACATCTTCGCAACAGATGATCTACAGTAATGAATCCAGACTTAAAGCAATGATAAGGAGTGTTAATTTTGTTGGACAATGACCCAAGGAACGTTATAGTAATGAAGCTCTACAGAAAAAAAATAAACATCCACCACCAGTTATGATCTGGTCATACATAATCGCGAATGGCACCGAACGTCTGTATTTTGTGAAGACTAGAAGAAGTGCAATATAAAAAGGTTATTGAAATTGAATTTCTTCCTTTGGCAAGAGAACGCAAAACTGCAAGAAGTAGTAAAATCTTGTATTTCGAATATGTCAGATAGAATTAGTGCAGTCATTAAAACCAAAGAGGTATTAATAAAATATAGATTTAATATTTTCTACAGAGAATAAATAAACATTCTGCATTAGTAATATGTGTCTGTTTTTGTTTTATTTCTGATCAATTTGAAAAAATACCAAAATCAGAAGGTGGCTCTAATTCAATTGCCAGATACTATTGTTACGGTTTAATTTACATTTTCTAAATTATTTATTTCATTTGCCAAAACCCAGTATAGTATTTGTATTTGGTTAATATCAAATATGTTCAAATGCCGTTATTAGTATTTTATTTCTATTTAGTTTCATTTAATGCAACTTTCGTATATTCAGTATGTATTCATTTATTCCAGAGCCAATATTGCATATAGTTAAACGCAGTTTATTTTAATAGTCTTTGATGTACGCCGCATAAGCGAATTCTAGTATGCCGTAGATTAAACATGATGTTGACGTTTATGTCTGACTCACTCTCGCCGCATCGATAGATGAGTTACAGGTGCGTGTATGAGTGTATGTAGCCTACGTGTCGATTAGGCAATATTCTCGAACTTTCTAGAACGTTCCTTTTCCGCCCCCTTCTTCCCCTGGCGTTAACCGTGTGTGTGTTAGGCAGAATAGAATCAGACATTCGTAAGGGCGGTCATTTGTCATCCCTGTAGGGGCTCCTAAGTTAGAGTGATATTACATATATTTCCAAAATAATTTAAGTAATATCTATACAAGGTAATATCGAACGATATTTGGATGTGAAAAAAGAATAAAATAGGAAAAGCATAGCGTTGTCATCTACGAATGTGATTCATACAGAAAACCCTGACCAATAACAACAGGTACATATGTCTTTGGTAACGTTGAAGTGCTTGTGCTGATGGAATTGTGCTGTTTTAGGGTTCTTCCTTTCCCTTTTGCTCTTTCGTCACTTTTCTTCTGTTCATCGTCTCGCTCACCGGCGTGTGAAGCTCCATCGAGAACCAGGTTACTGGGAAGGAACAAGCAGATCAGACCGACTTATTATGCAACGTATATTTCGTCGTAAATTAAGAAATTCGTAGGTGCACGTATGTAATTTATGTTATATATTATGTCCAGTATTGTCCGTAACTTTAACGATAGATATCTGTGAACCATATATATATATATATATATATATATATATATATATATATATATATATATATATATATATATACATATATGTGTATATATATATATATATATATATATATGTATATATAATATTTTTTTGGGTATGCAAGTTAGTTTCATTATTATATTAAGTACTTGCTTGCTCAGTTATCGTGTATGATTATTAGTTATATTCTTTTCCCTTTTCGTGGGATATCTAGTACTTTGAATTAGTTGTACCTAACGGACATATTTATATATATATTGTTTATTTTTTAATAAACGCTACATCATTACCTCTAGTTTGTGTATTTCTTGTCAACCAATTAAGAACCGTGCTGCCGAAGCACTGTAATACTGTACATTGTGCATGTCTTAAGATACTCAAAACACAGGGATGCTACTTGTACAAATATTCCCATTTGCATTCAAATTGAATTGACATTCTGTTTGAAATAAAATCATAAATTATCGTAATTAAAATGATCATTTCGAACCAGTTTTCAACTTGTAAACTTATGAAATAATTGGCGCCTGATCGCATGAAAATACAAATTGTATTTTGTTCACTATCAGCTACTACAAAATTACAAATGGAAATGTAAAACTCTATCAATATACTCAAGGTTATTACTTTCGAGTGTTATTATCGAATCTGTACATACAATATAAATTATTTGAATTTTAGTATCGTTTTATCTGATATAAATATATATATATTATATATAAATTAGAATAATATGTTTCGAGAAAGATATTAAATTACAAAGTGGACGTGTTAACCAGTTAATACTAGATGATTTATCTCCTTATTGTAACAGGATGACTTATGTCTAATTTAAGTATTTTTTGTTTAAAGTAATATGAAAACAATAATAACTATAAATACAAACACATCTAATTACATTAAATCACTTGTCAAGGGCGCTTAGTAATTAAAGCAAGGATGAAGTTTTCCCTTCTGCCTTCAGTTATGTACATAAGTATATTTACAACATACTGCATTATGTTGCTTACAACAGCGCGACTGATAACGGCAAAGGTCGATCTTTTAATTATTTACGTATATTAAACATTTAAGACTACCAATAATGTTAAATTACTGGCCTATCACGCCCGGGGTTTTCTCGTTTAAGTGGATGTTAACAGACTTTAAGCTGCTAAATGGGATATGAAAGCATGGATTACTAACATGGGAGCACAAAGTATTCAAAGAGGGATAGTAGTTTTAATTCCTTCTCGCCATGAAAGCTGAAGCAGTGTTGATTATTCTTCCTCTACACTGAAGGGTGTCGTGACAGTTACCGAAGACAAACAAGACGTGAAACGAATTAAATATCACCACTACACAATCAAGAAGATCCAAATACTTTATCACTTAGTTAGCGTGACGAATGCATGTCCACAAGAGATGATGTCTTAACAGTCACAATTTCCATTTTCGAGCGGATGAAAATTCTAAAATTGTCTAGAATTTGGACACCAAAGAAAGTTTTCTGAGAATGTTTAGCTAGGCATCTTAAAACATTCTAATTGTAGCGCCATGTACTTGTGTTGGAGGAAGTATTGGATAATGTTCCATTACTTGCACGATGGTGCACCAGTTCATAATACAAAATGTACAAAGGCATGGTTGAACAAACATTTTTCAAATATGTGAGTCGGAGAGTGAAATGGACTAATGTCGTATTTTGCAATATCACTATTGACTGCTATTTTTAGTTTTTTTTTGAACCCAGCCAATGAACAGGAAATAATAAGTAGAATTAACACCACGATACAATTAATTACCCCAAATATATTGCACTGCCTTCCAAATTCAATTCCACAAAGGCTACAGCTTTGTCTTCAAACCAAAAATAGTAGTAGTAAGTAATAAATAGAATTAACACCACAATACAATTAATTACCCCAAATATATTGTACTGCCTTCCAAATTCAATTCCACAAAGGCTACAGCTTTGTCTTCAAACCAATGGTAACCAGTTTCAGCATTTACGTTAATAATCATTACTATTATTATTCTTTTTTAAATAAAACTCGTATTTTGTCATATAATTTCTACTGATTTATTGATGATTTTATACCATGTTACCAAATCTATACTTCTTTAAGTAATTCCTATGGCTTAATTAATGACAATACAACATTTCTTTATTAGAATTGTCGACTCGGAAAATCATAGAATCACCTTACTTGACGATTATCCGTGAATTTTTGACCACCATGTATATGTACAGTTGCTTATGTTTATAACACAAATATACCGTGAATATATTTTATAATGCAACATGCACATACATACACTAGTTGCTAGAGTAACGTAATAATGAAATGACAGCAATGTATTTTAGCGTGTATTTTATTTTGCAACATAGGATGTCAAAATAAGTTACTCTATTTTAGAGGTATGTATAGTGTAGAAGAAAAACTGTTATTAGTGAACTGGTATAACTCGAATATGAGTTTGAGGAGAGTAGCAGATTTGTTTCAAATTACATATCCTGACCGTTCAAGACCGAGTCCAACTACAATAAGTAGGTTAGTACAGAAGTATAAAAATAATGGATGCATCGTTCCTAATCATAAAAAAAAGAATAGGCCAAGAGATATGTTATTACTGACGCCAAAAGAGATGAAATTCTACAAACAATCGAAAATAATAATATGCTCTCCACAAGAGCTTTAGCACAAACTACAAATGTAAGCAAATCTTCCGTGCATAAACTACTAAAACGAGAACATTTTAAGTCGTATCATTTTCAAAACCATCAGGAACTAATTGCGAATGATGCAGAAAGAAGAAGTAACTTTTGTGAAATCATGTTGGATAAGCTTCATAATGATGATACTTTACTAGGCAGAATTTGCTTTACAGATGAAGCAACATTTTATGTAAATGGTGAAGTAAATTCACAGAACTGCCGCTACTGGAGTAGACAAAATTTGCATAGATATCATATCACAAGGACTCAGCGGCCACAGAAAGTCAATGTTTGGACTGGGTTGATTGGACACCATATTGTAGGACCGTTTTTTATTGAGGGTACTCTTACAGGAGAAAAATATTTAGAATTGCTTGAGTACAGAGTTATGCCAGCCCAGTTTTTCATGGAGAACCTCTAAACAATATTGACCAATTAAAAAATAGAATACGAGTTGCTGCAAGAGAAATAACTCCAGAGCAGATACAAAATACAATAAATGAATTCTACAATCGCTTAGTATACTGTCTGGCCGTCAATGGTGACATTTTTGAAAATTTGTTAAATTAGTTTTTAAATTTTGTTCAACTACTGTATTTCACATCCCATGTTGCAAAATAAAATACACGCTAAAATACATTGCTGTCATTTCATTATTACGTTATGTATGTATGTGTATGTTGCATTATAAAATATATTCACGGTATATCATATTATCAAATCAGACTTTAGACAGATGTAATCTAATTATTTGTATTAATTTGAGCTTATGTATAAATACATTCTAATCATTTATTATTATCATGTAATTGGCGTTTACTGTTGGGTAAAAAAAATATTATTATTATTTATATTTGATATGTTATTTCAGCTACCATGGCTCCAGCTATAAAGGTAACATATTTCGACATTAGAGGCTTGGGTGAAACTATTAGGCTACTTCTAAAATATGGTGAAATAGATTTCGAAGATAACCGCATTTCACGCGAAGCATGGGCAAGTCTAAAAGGAAGTATGGAAAACACAGTATTCATATGAAACGATTTTAATTTTATTGTATTCATAGGTACGCCATTCGGTCAAATGCCTCTGTACGAAGAGGATGGAAAGGTGGCATGGCAAAGCATAGCCATTTGCAGATATATAGCTAAGAAAGTTAAATTAGTGGGTGCAAATGATTGGGAAAACTTGGAAATAGACGCCATGGCCGATACCATTACCGATTTCAGAATAAGTATATCATTTTCTTACAAATATTAAAAACGAAACTAACAAGTATACACACTTTGTAGAATTCGTAAGTGCCCTTCATGAACAAGATGAAGAAAAAAAGAAACAATTAAAGGAGACTTTAGCGAATGAAACTGGTCCATTTTATCTTGGAAAATTCGATAAGATCGCTGAAGAAAACGACGGTCACTTTGTAGGAAAAAAAGTGCGTGAGTATACTATAAAAATGTTTTCTCTACTAAGCATAAAAATATTTGTAGTTAACGTGGGTAGACATCTACTTCTTTGCTATGGCACAGGTCGTTACACATTTATTCGGTGAGGATGGGTTTTCGAAATATCCAAACCTAGCGGCAGTTGTGGAAAACGTTGAAAAGATACCTGCTATCAAGAAATGGATAGAAATTCGTCCAAAAACCGCTACCTAAGGCTCTTATTAAGTGTAATAATATATATATTATTTGTAACTAAGAATAAAAACTGTTTTTTTTATATTTTATTTTATTAATAATATTATTTATTACATTATATAACAGAACAATATGTGGAACTCTACAACATAAATTGAAGAAAAGATTTTAATAATAATGAAAATTTTAAAGAAGGTAAAGAACAAATAATTACTGGTCAAGTTACACAGGCCTGCGATGGAAAAGTTGTTTAAAATATAATCGATGATTTTTATAGTTTTTTTGTACGCTGATCACGGACAAAATAATACAAAAATTCCATCACGCACAGTTTAGTAACAAATTTTATTTGAGATTATCGATGACTAGGCAATTTAGGCAAGTATGCAGTATAGTGTTTGATCTTGACAACTTAAATTGGCCATGGGAAATATTAATTTAGTCGGATGGCAACACTGAGTAACTGTCAAACCTCTGTTCAATCCAACAGCAGAAGAAGAAATTTTGATGGGAACCGAAAACGATATTACAAGGATTATTAAACAAGATTTTTTTTAATCACTAAAGGTTGACATATAACCCCTTTCCACATTAAGTTTCGTAATTCTGTATACGTATTTCGACAACTAAGTTGTCATCATCAGCAGATAATTAAGCAGTGTCGCACCTGGAGAACTACGGCAAGAAATACCGTACCGCTGAAAGCCAAGACGCACACTGTAAAGATCATTCAGTTTTATTAATTTTGTGTTGTTTTTATAAAAAATGTTTGGTCACTTATTCTTTTAATCAAATGTAAAAATATACATTCCATAATTTTTTGTATTTGGCTTACTATTCCTAAAATACATTTGTTTTATGTGAGAAAACCCTACGTAATAGAAAAGAACGGTTTTTGTTTTTGAGTGCTGCACTGAGAAACGCAGAAAAAGTAGTAAAGTTAAAACAATTTTTAAAAAGCATTTGCAGGTCTGTGTTATTAAAAGTCAAAGACTAAAATATAGAAATGTTTTTTACGCCTAATTTATTATCAGAGTGTATTTGACACTCTACCACATAGCTGGCTTTTGCGTGTTCTTAAGGTATACAAAACATACACTTCTCTTATAACGTTTCATAGGTACTTATGTATGTTAATGGCAAATATCCCTACACAGAGACATGATCAGATATACTGCAAACAACAGAAATAACAATATAATTCAAGAAAATGCATTAAGGGCTTTTTGGTTTTTCACTGTACTCGACCGTTTATCAAACATACTAAATGCATCAGAGCAAGGTTATAGAATAAACTACCACAAGTGAAATACATAATTAATTCTAAATCGACAACCCTTATACAGAAATGTATTGTCAGTTACGATAAAAAAATTTTTTGAAATTTTTTATGAAAAAACATGTTTCTTACTGTCAAATAAAATTTCGCACCATTAGGTTGGTATAATTAATCCTTTCATGCCAATTTTTTGCCGTTTTAAACATTTCTTTAATCGCTTTTTATGGCAACCTTGGCCCAGAATAATATCTGTAAGTTAAAAATAATTTGTCAAATTTCGATGTTTCTCAGTTTAACGTTCATTATTTTCACTTCCATTATTTACCTTATCTTTGTGATACCCCCAAGCAATTTGTAATGTATGTACACTTTCAACGAATACGCTGATGTGTATATGTTATTTGGGTTTTGCAATGAAAATGTACCCTTGCGGAAAAGACGAATTTGCAATACGGTATGTACAGTGGCAGCACCCTTCCACTAATACATTTCGAAGATTGGTTGGATGGTTTTATACCATGTTGCCATTTTTTAAAGCAATTCGTATGACTAACTAATGACAATACAACATTTCTGTATTAGGATTGTCCACTCAGAATTAATCATAGAATCGTCCTACCTGACGATTATTCATGATTTTCAGACCACGCTGTATATGGGTGATTTATAAATATACACAGACCAACAAGTTCACTCATTACTGGACACTATCAAAATCTTCAACTACGACTTCAAAATGAAGTTTGAATTGGATAAGTATAGAACATGCTCCATAATTAAAGGAAAAACATAACATCAAAGATATAATACACAAAATGATGCAATAGAACCCGAATCCTTTAATTAAAAAAAAATTTACATCAATTAAACTCAAAAACTTGAAAAGGTCCAAGAAAAACAAAATAATTTTAATAATTTTTTTTTGAGTAAACGCAACACTGTTTTATGTATATATATATATATATATATATATATATATATATATATATTTGTATGTATATATATATATATATGTATATCTCGACACTATGTATATACACACTGTCGACAGTCTGCGTTTTGGCTTTTGACGTTACAGATTATGTACGGAATTTGTTTCGTGCGGATTTTGCCGTAGTTCCCAGGTGCGACACTATTTAATTATCTGCTGATGATGCCAACTTAGTTGTCGAAATACGTATTAACAATATGGAAATTAAAGTGGAAAGGGGTTAAACATCAATCATAAGTGGGGAAATTCTTTCGATAGTAATAGGTATAGAGCTATGATGTGCCTCACAAATTTGTAAGCATTGCCGTTAAGGTTAATCCAATCTTCTCATTAAAGTGGGTGGTAAATTTGTAAACGTAAATAAATACAGGGAATTTTATGAGAATATAATCACTGCACTTATTACAGTGTAGGTACATGGGAGGCAATTTACGCACGACTTTTGAAAAGCTTCGGACGCATTTTATGTACTTTCTGGTAATAATTAAGAAAATTGGGATGCAAGTTGCACTGACCCATTAAGAACAGACTCGTCCGTAATAGATAATTTCCTGTATCCTGAAATCGATTAGAAAAAATTCTACATAGTAAGGCAAATATTGAGAAATTAAAATTTATGTGATAACTAAATAAGAAATTATTTTCCGTGATACACAATACATACTTAATTAAAATTATAATCTAAGTAGGTTACGTGTCGACGAAACGACAGATCGAAAAAACATTCTATTTTGAATATTATAGTGCTTGTTCTAGATACTGTTAGAACGACATTTTCCATCATATTAGCTAGCAAAAGATTAGAAAAGTACACTGGCGAAGCAATTATGATTAGTAGTGCTGGATATGCTAAAAAATTTGAACTTTCTACTGATCAATTGTTGATGTTTATAAGAGATGGTGCAGCGACAATGTGTAGTGTAGGCCCCTTAGAGACAAGTACGAGCGATTTTTACATATGACGTGAAAAGTTCATGATTTACACCTTGTAGCATAGAGTATTCGATGATATTATTCAGAGGCGGATGCAATAATTTCAAATACTGAAATAGTGTTTTTGAAATCTCCCAAATGAATTCGAGAATTTTCCAAAAAAATAAAATCTGTAGTTCTACGATTCAACCCTAACGAAGCTGCAGAATTAAGAAAAGAAAAGCCAGAAAAGATTTGAAAATGTTTCCGTTGAAATCGATTTAAAATAAATTTACGACAAGTATAAAAGTTTATTTGGCTCAATAAAAAAATTTCAAAACATTGGGTTGTCGTTGGAAGTCAATGCAAATTGTGAACAATGCACACTCATTGCTACGTGCTGGAAGTAATATAAAAAATACTTGTTGTAGAAAAGTGTTATAAATAAAGATTTAGATTTTACCGGATTAAAACAAATTTGTGATGGTGCGTGAATAGATCCGTTATCTACTTCTAAAGATTATTTTAATTATGCGTGTATTACATCCGAAAATGTCTAGCGGTCACTTTCTAAATATAAGAAAATCTTTTCAGCACCGCGTACATTGCTCTCCGAGACAAATGTGGAAACTTACGTAATGCTGCAGACATTTTGCCAAACTTATCCATTTTACGCTATGCAACAAACGCTGTAAATAATGTGTATTATTTATAAAACAAAATACAAGTGATATAAATAACGCATGCATCGCAATATCGCCCTTTTATTTGTACACTCGCCTTGTTCCGATCCTGACTTGCGGAAAAAATATCCCTCTAGTTACAATTCATAATAACTTCGTCAATTAATTGTTACATATTATGCAGAGAAACAATTTGGATGTCGAGAAATGGTAAATCAATAACTTGTAAATCAAATTAGAGAAACTTTATTGTTAAATAACACCTAATCGTTTATTTTGCATATTTTTAATTTTTGAAATTCACTCTGCAGTTTCTAGAAAAGTTCTGTTCTTTATCTCCAATAATGATGACTTTTAAATATTTACAGTAATTTTTTCCCATCTGTTGGTTACGTCACAAAATTTCACACAAACATATCACCACGTTGACAATGAGTACGCATATATATTAAACTCCGATTCGGGAGTAGTCAGACTATTTTTTGAGACTGAAGAGGTAACAATTCGTCTGTCGATTCGATCGCGACCGACAATTAACTAGGTAGGTAAAGTTATTTTTCCTGCTTTATTAAATCAGTTTCGTAATGTTTGCTAATGTTTAACATTTTTTTAATCATTATGAAAAAGAGCGTTGTTATTAATTTCTTTAAATATATTCCAAATTCTTTCGAATAATTTGCAGAGCCGCATGTAGCCTAGGTTAAAGTACTTTCGCTCATTAAAATTATGTTTTGCAAATATTGTAATTAGTGTTGTAGTAATAATATAAACATTACATGCTCCAAGTCACTATTATTAAGTAAAACAAAATTTATTCGATAAAAGTAAATAAAAGATATTAAATTAGAAATGTAATCAGAATCAGTGAATAACAAATCTCTTTATCAAGTTTAGATGATTTGATTTTTACCTAGGTTATGCACTTTAAATGTGATTAAGTTTTATATCGATAAACTTATTTATGTAACCTTTAAATTAGGAAATAATTACACAATATGTTATAAATAAATAACAACTTTTTAGATATATCGTACATGTAATACAACGCACATTGTATTATGTTCAGAACTTCCAATTCTATTGTTGTTCCTGTGTTTAGCATTCTTGGTCCTGCATTACGTGCAAATGTACCTGTTTCATTAAGACGTTGATAATAAATTTTGACAATTTGAGGAAATGACAAGTCACAACGGAAATGTAATGAGCAACGTATGAAATCTGCGGTTAAAGTAATAGCGTTTTTGATATGTGCATTAATCTCGTTAATCATTTATTTAAAGTACATTAATGATTTTAAAAATATTCAGATCATTGCCTGCCTGTATTTTCAAAATAAAGTGTCTTCCCAAAAATATTTCGACGACATGAAAATCTTAAAATACTTGAATTTTTGCTGCGTGTTTAATAAACTGATTGCATAAACTTCACCAATTGCAATATTCTTTGATAATATCAATGAATATACATGGAGATTTACCAGGTGTACCGGAAAGTCATTACTGGTTTTTTTCGTAAAAAAACTACATAATTTTCAAGAAAATGGAAAAATGTATTTATTCAAAGTATTGGCTATTTGATTCTACACAATCTATTCATCTTTCAGGCAATTTATGGCTGCCATCCCAAAAAAACTGTTTGTCTTTTGAACAAAACCATTCATCGAGCCATTTTCTAACTTCTTCGAAATTGGCGAAGTGTTGCTCTGCAAGCGCGAGTCCTATTGATGCGAAAAGGTGGTAGTCAGGCGGGGCAAAGTCTAGAGAGTATGGCGGGTGTGATATTATGTCCCATCTAAGTTCTTTCAACGCTTTCTTGATCCGTTTTGCTGTATGAGACGGTGCGTTATCGCATTGTAAAATCACTTTATCACCGTTATCGGTAGTGATAATTATTAACTGTTTCACTAGGTTTCAACAGTTCGTAGTATACCACGTCACTCTGATTCTACCAAATACAGAACATTGTCTTCCGATCAAAATAATTTGACGTTGGAATCGACGGGCCGACTTCGCCAGACGGTAACCATGATCTTTTGCGCTTAAGGTTTTCGAAATAAATCGATTTTTCATCACGCGTCACTATTCAATGCAGAAATGACTTCCGATCATACCTTTGAAGCAGCATTTCACAGATGATTTTTCGATTTTCCATTTGCCTGCCATTCAATTGATGTTGCACCCATTTTCCTATTTTTTGGGTTTTCTCGTTTTTTTGGGCAACATTTAACGCTTCTACCAATTGTTTTTAAGTTTGGGTTGGGACTTCACTCAATAATGTAATTTCGCATCTTCAAACTTTTTCGGTCTACCAAAACGTTCTTTATCTTGCACATCGAAATCACCACTTTCGAATTGTCTAAACCACGCCTCACATGTTTTTATGGTTGAAGCATGCTCACCGTATGTTTCTACTAGGAAACCATGACTTTCAGCGGCCGTTTTCTTTTGATTAAATAATAAAAATAATGCGGGCCGCAAATGCATTTTTCCAGGCACGAAACTAATAACATTGCATATTTAAGCCTAACGACATCTGTTAGAAAAACGGGCAATGACTTTCTGGTACATCTGGTAAAATCAATTCAAATACGGCCAGAACCTGTTCACAAAGTTTCAGTATTTAGCATTTATTCACTTTTAATACATTACAGTTGAAATGGCACCAGCAATTAAATTTACGTACTTCGACATGAAAGGCTTGGGTGAAACGGCCAGGCTTCTTCTAAAATATGGCGGAATAGAATTCGAAGATAACCGTTTATCTCGCGAGAGCTGGGCAGCCCAAAAAGCGAGTAAGAGAACCATCCAGATTATTTCCTCACTTAGTTTAAATTTTTTTCCGAATCCCTATTAACATTGATGTGTTTTCAGATGCTCCGTTTGGTCAGATGCCTTTGTATGAGGAAGATGGAAAAGTAGCTTGGCAAAGTCTGGCCATTTGTAGATATTTAGCCAAGAAAGTTAAATTGATGGGAGCCAATGATTGGGAAAATTTGGAAATAGACGCGCTCGTTGATACCATCACCGATTTCAGATTAAGTAATTACAAATGATGTCTGTTCAGATAAAAGAAAATAATAAATGTCCTTTATTTTTTTAGAACTGGTGCCCATTTTCCAAGAACAAGATGAAGAAAAAAAGAAACAAATAAGAGACACTTTATTAAATGAAACTGTACCATTTTACATGGGAAAGCTAGATAAGATTGCCGGAGAAAATAATGGCCATCTAGTAGCCAAAAAAGTATATTTAAAAACAGCGATCGTATTCCAAAAATTAATAAATATTATTTGTTTGTAGTTAACGTGGGTGGATGTCTATTGCTTTGCGATGTCAAGTATTATTAGTTTGTTGTTGGGTGCCGATGGATTTTCTAAATATCCTAATCTACAAGCTGTCTGTGACAATGTTGGAAAAATACCTGCAATTGCGAAATGGGTAGAAGTTCGACCGAAAACAGAATACTAAGTGTTTGTGTTAATTATAATTTCCTACATGTATAATTCCAATTATAACCTATAAATAGAAGTATGTTTTTTTAAGTGTGAGTTTGATTTGAAAACTTTCAATTGATACTAGAACTTTGGGAATAATAAAACGTCTAAAGTTTGGAATTTACACTTTAGTAGCTCTAATATAGAATTACAGTTATTAAAAGTGTTATTAAGTTTGACTAATTTAAACTTGCAAATTCCATAAAAAATATTATATTATTATATGTTATTATATAAATAAAAGATTTAAAAAAAAGCAGTAACAAAAAACTGTGTTGATAATTGTCAATTCATAATTCTTAAAAGTGGAATTAATAGCATAAACGCGCGTACTTACCCATATCAATTAAATTGCATTAGCAATTTATAATTAAATTTAAACAATCATTTCTATTAAACAAACGATTTGCTTACCACGTTGAATTAATTTAGGTGTCAGACGCAAGTACTGGGTATTAAAATTATTTCAAATGCATGGGTTTTTGAATATAATTGGAAACTACAAACGATGCATATTCACCAAGCCACGTGAAGTGTGATTTCATGGATGGACGAACACGACCTGACTCTGACAACAGAAAAAACGGGGATCGTCCTACTGACTAGGAAGAGAAACCCCAGAGAGATAGATATGACTGCGTGAATAGACACAATAACAATCAAAGCCTGCGTAAAGTACCTTGGATTGCGGCTGGATAGCAAGATAACTTTCTGGGTACGAATTCGTTCATCTAGCGATGAAGTCGCTAGGCTAACAATGATACTGAGCCGACTCATGGCCAATGTGGGAGAAGCAAGGGAGAGTAAACGTCGGCTCTTGATGAACGTCATAAAATCGATACTGCTGTATGGATGCGGGATTTAAGTCGATGCTTACTATTTCTGAACTGGCGGTGATTGATTCACTGGACAGGAAAAGAAGGGAATCTACGATAATTGTTCCTAAAAAGTTTGATTCAGGACATGGTAGTACAACACATGCACTTTATTTAGAAAACTTAAGTAAATGACAATAATTGCTCTAGAATCCGGTGCCCCGTCTGTGGTACTACACTGGATGTAACCTAACCTTAATCTTTATTTACTACAAAAGTAACTATCTAAAGTAGCCTTATCTAAAACTCTAAGTGGACGCCTAGCCCGCGTCCTGCTTTAATATTATTCACAATTCCGCTCCTACCCTGCGGAAGTAGTCCGCTCCTTATATACCTCATTTACTACAATGTCCAATATTCACTCATACACATCCCTTCAGGTTAGGACCCAGATGAATCGTTCTTCATCGTCGTTTTGTTTCCGCTCGCCAGTCCTGGTCTTCCTCTTCCCAGTGGCTCTCCGCCGCCTCTCCTCCTTTTGGGATTTTGGTCCCGTGTAACAACAGAGAATCCGGTAGCTTCTCCACTCTATACGTTCACTCGGCCACTCATTTCGTAGATCTATAATTGCTCGCCCTGTATACGTCGCGCAAGTATTTGAATGTGTTAATATATTGCCCGTACTCGTGTTTATCTAGTGTGCACATGTGATGTGTGTGTGCGCGCTCGAGTGTGTATGTGTGTATGGGCATATCTCCGATTTATTCATGCTCGCCCAATAAAATTGAAAAAGAACTATAACTTCACTTATCCCACTTTGTCCATGGTTGGTCGTTGCGATCGTCCTCCTGATGGTGCGTCCTCCTGACTTGCGTGCCCGTGTGTGTTTGTCTGATCTCAAGCACGCCTTGCTGTGTATATTATGCGCTGGCGTGCTCGTGATGTGGGATCTCGCCGACACCGCGCTTCCAGTTAGAATTTCTATGCAACTTCCTCCGTGGTCGTCGTTCTAATCCTTCCAGCAATTGTGACTTTGTATCCATGTGGACTAGCGTGTAGGTGTGTATTGTTTACATGCACGTGTTTTAGCGTAAGTGCGGGCGCGCCTCTGTGTATATGTTCGAAGAATCAGGTTCAAGCTCTTTCCCGCGACCTTCTTTTTCGCGATTTATTTTCCGCGTAGCACCATCGAGGCATGTCCCCCAACCCCCGGCGCAAAGCGGTGGTCCGCAGTGTCCTTAGCTTGACCTAGGTAACCCCTGGACTCGTTGCCCCACGCAGGGCAGGATCAGGTCCTGTGATGGCATACTCTGCACGGGGGTCCTCGGCCCAACATAAGTAGTTCTTATGCGGATTACAGACGGTCACGCCTTGTACCGTCTTTTCCTTCCGTACTGCGAGGGCACACACACACGACGCTCGTGGCGTTTGTTGTGTGCTTCACACCAACTCGGCAAGTTGGCGCATCCATCCGACGCGGACTGACGTGTTGTTTGCACGGTGCCATACGTTGAGCCGCGATGTTTGATCCTCAGTGTTGCTCCCTACGAGTGGTTAGCTGGCTGCATGCCTGCCGGCAGGCCTCCCAGATTCCCTAGACTTTAGCTCAAGCATTATCCTTGATTCCGCGGAACCACCAATACAACACATATAGCGCTACATTCGGCGTCACATCAGAAATCTACCGACACAGATACTACCATACATAACTTTACCTGCCTTATTTAATCAAAAAATAGCAGCGTATAAACAATATGATACACAGATTGTTAACCATTCCCCTTAGCACTTGCAATTTTCAGAAACAATTAAATACCGTAAAACAAATTGCGCTTAATAATAGTTATAAGTAAGCAACAACATGAAAAAGCTCTACGAATGATATATCTGACTATACGCAAATCAATTTGACGAAGCGAGATAGACGCGTTTTCGCTTTGTCGTTCAATACATTCTTGTTTTCGACGAGAGAGGGAGGCAATGTTTATTAATTATTTTTCTGTATCGAAAAAATACGCTAAACTTTACGAAGGAATCGTTTGCTAATAACACAAGTCTACCTGACGATGAGTGAATCTCTGAAACAAATGTTGTAGACAGGATGTTATTAACATTTGAATTGATTCCTTTTAACATTCATTTATTCGGCAAATCGCCGTGGTAGCAAGTGTCTGTCTATTACACGCTCTGGGAACTTTGTTCTTGAACAGCGAGATAGACGCGTTCTCGCTTTGTTGTTCAATACATTCTCGAGAGGGAGGCAATGTTTATTCAAGTAAAGGCCGCATCAGTTAATTATTTTAATATAATTTTAAAATTGTCATCTCATGCTATGATTTTCTTTTTTCTTATATTAAAAAAAAGATATCTACTAGATTTGATGCGATTAATTTAGTTTTATTACTTTAGTTTATTTTAATACAATTTTAAAAATATCATCTCATGCTATGATTTTATTTTTTTTATAATAAAGAAAATATATCTGTTAGATATAATGCGATTAGTTTATTTGGAGTATTATGCTTTCATGTAATTCGTGTGACAGGATAATATTATGTAACGGTAAACAACTATATTACTTTTATATAAATATATTTTACATTTCATTTAACCCCACGTGAAGGGCATTCAATGACTAAAGGAGATCAATATCAATATCATTTAATGACTCAAAAAAAGAGAATGTTTCGAATATGAATAAAAATGATTTTGTAAAAAAGCAAACAAATATTTTAATATTTACGAATACATAATCTGTGACTTGCAAGTAATTACTTTTTTGTTAAGAAAATGTTTATATCAATGGATATCTAAACTTATTAGTATATGTGTATATTTATATTTACATCGTAGTCAGAAAATGACAAAGTAATTCGACATCGATTAGTCTTATCATCCTATTATACATATCTATGTATATATATACAATTTTAAGGCATTCGAATTCTCGTTTGCTAATTTTATTTAGCTCGAAGGTGCAAGACCATATTTTGCGAATTTAATTTCAACTAACGTCTGGGTAAGTCGAATCTTATTCTTTTGTATTTTATTATGAAGGTTTCCAAATCAACCCAATTATAGATATCCGACTGAACTGTAATTTTGAGTAAGAATTGGCGTACAAGCTCAACGCGCAGCCTTCTACCTCTTGATCTGCAGTTTCCACAATTTCTTCTGCGATATTACATATTATTATATATATTGAGAGTAGTACATATTTGTTTTGCAACAGACTGTTATGTATAATAGTAATAATGTCACAGTCTGTTGTATTGAGAAAACAACTACTGTCCGGCCAAGCAAATAAGTTAATAAGTAGATACTCTGATTTAATTTACAACGGTGCAAAAATTATTTTTACAGTTTGCTTATCAAAAAAAAACGTGTAAAACTGGACGAGGAGTTTTTACTTCATTTATGCACGACACTGATTTTGTGTAATCTACCATGTACTTTGTTATCCGATGAAACATTCTGTTCATGGTAAAGGGTGTTTCAAATTTCGCGGTTTTTCTAAAGAATAAATAAAATATATTCACTTTCAAAAACTAAAACGCATGCACTTTTAAAAACTTTTTATTGGTAATTGAAGTATCAGTTATGACATTTATATGCGAAAAATAATATCTGCCAAATGGCCTCCTCTAGCAGCTTCAAAGACGTCCACTCTTTTGTTAAAATTTTCAATGACATTTTAACATAATTGAGGCTGTATCTCACCAATGTCACGAATAATTTCATCTTTCAAAGCAGGAATTGATTGTGGATTGTTTTTATAAACCTGACTTTTCACATAACCTCAAAGAAAATAGTCTAACGGTGTCAAATCACATGATCTTGGTGGCCAATTAACATCACCGTTTCTTGAGATTACACGTCCAGGAAATTTTTATCTCAATAAACCAATTGATTCATGTGCAAAGTGAGGTGTAGCGCCATCCTGTTGAAACCACATATCCTCTAGATCAATATTCATTAATTCAGGCCACAAAAAATTCGGTTATCATCCGACGATATCGATCACCACTGACAGTTACAGCTTCACCAGCAGCATTTTCAAAGAAGTAAGGTCCAATTACACCAATTACACCACCATAATGCACACCAAACAGTAACTCGTTTAGGATGCATAGGTTTCTCATGAATAATTCGTGGATTTTCCTCACCCCAGATACGGCAATTTTGATTAATAACATAGCCACTAAGTTCAAAATGTGCCTCATCGGAAAACATTATCTTTTGAGAAAAATTAGCTGGTTGTTCATTGATGAAATTGACAAATGAACGACGTTTTAAATGGTTGAATGGCTTCAGTTCCTGTGTTATTTGACGCTTATATGCCTTCAGAGCTAAATCCTTGTGTAAAATACGCCATGTTGTCGATCCACTAAGTCCAAGTTGTTGTGAGTGATGTTGCCGCAAACATGTTTTCTGTATGTTGGTCTCTTAAAAAACATTCTCGGTCTTGCAGCTAAAACTATTTTATTTTGTTATCTCGAGGTAGACACTTTAATAGCGTATACAAAAGCAATGCTTGTCAAATCCGCAAAATGTGTTTGCGAATTTCACAGACTATATCCCGGTATCGCTGAGCCACTAGAGCCGATTCTATGCATTAGGGAACATGGTTTCAAACTGCATTTTACTATTATTAATATTTTGAGAATATAAAGAATGTGGTCTTAAAATTCAATCCAAAGAAGCTGCACCTATCAAGCTAAGCCAGTAAAAATTCTAAGATATGATAGTCAGGTTAAAACAGATTAAAAAGTTATTCAGAACAATTACTAATCTATCAAAATTGTTTATGCACAGCTATGCGCGTTGGATGACGCAAAAAAATTTTGTGTTGCACAGAAGTTTGAAAGTGTTTTAGACAAGGGTTTAGATTTTGCCACATTAAGATAAATTTGTGAAGGTGCGTCTACAGATCTGTTATGTTCTTTTAAAGATTATTTTAATTATGCAAATATAACGTCACGATCTAGAACGCTCGTTTTCTGCATAAAAACATATTTTTTCCGTACGCCGCTCTCGGTTTGTTGAAACAACTGTGGAAACACACCTAATACTACAAATATTTAACCGATGTTATCTACTTTGTTGTCTCACGGAAGACGTTTGAAACGGCGAGTGTTCCGTCACGTTTTACAAATTATATATAAAGGATGTTTTTTTAAGAGCTCGAGAGCTTCAAATGATAATACAAGACAGAAATATTATTGGAATGAAATGTTTTTTATTATAATCTTGTAGATAATTTCATGGCATTTATTTTTTAAATATGATTTTCGACATATGTCCGCCGTGGCTACGAGTTACATGGTCCATTCGATCAGTCCAATTTTCGATTACTTTTTCCAATAAATCTATCCGTATAGCGTTAATGGTGGCTTGAATATTGGCTTCCAATGCTTCAAGAGTTGCTGGTTTGTCGGCATAAACCAATGACTTAACATAGCCCCATAAACAGTATTATAATCCAGAGGTGTTAAATCGCACGAACGAGAGGGCCAGTGAACAGGACCACTTCTGGAAATAAAGTTGTTACCAAATTGATTTTGCAATAAATCGATTGTTAAGCGCGCTGTATAGCAAGTTGCGCCGTCTTGTTGGAACCAAACGTCGTCGATGTTTAGCTGATTAATTATTGGAAACAAAAATTCAGTCAGCATGGCTCGATAGCGCTCGTCATTCACCGTAACGGCTGCTCCTTCCTCATTTCGAAAGAAATAAGAACCGATGATGCCGCAAGCGTGTGAACTGCGCCAAACAGTCAATTTCAATGGATGTAATGGTGATTCGTTAAGGGCTTGAAGATTGTCTTCGCTCCAAATACGGCAATTTTGCTTATTGACGTAGCCATTTAACCAGAAATGAACTTCATCACTGAACACAATTCTTTAATAAAAATCCTCATTTTCGGCCAGTTTCAAATAAGCCCAATCAGCAAAAATGCGGCGTAAACGATGGTCGTTTGGCTTCAATTTTTGCACGAGCTGTATTTTATAAGCACATAAACCAAGATTCTTACGTAAAATTTTCCACGTAATCCAACAAGTTGAGAACGACGACGAATCGACGTTTCGGCGTCTTCTTCAATACTTCGCGCTACAGCAGCAATATTCTAGCTATAAATCATATTATGGAAACAGATCTAATATTTTTTAAAATCAGCAGACAGGTTATTTTGATGTTAATCATTACATATAAATCTATAATTAAGTTCTTTACAATAGGAAATTAATGAAAATTATTATTTTCTGCTACGCCATCGTTAATTAAAATCACAGAAATTAATCAAATATTTCTGCACTGGAGAAGGGCTCGAATCTCTACCTGCCATTTGCTAGATGGCTGCCTTAACAATTAGGCCACCAAGTAATATAGACTTTTTTTTTAAATTAATTTCTGTAATTTTAATAAACGATGACATAGCAGAAAATAATAATTTTCATTAATTTCCCACTGTAAAGAACTTAATTATATGTTTATATACGAGGGTAGAATCGTGAAGTTTGTCATTTTCGACAATATATTTACCTCGGAATTAACTCGCGAACACTTTCGTGCAATTATTTTCCATAACATTCGGTGTGGATTATCTCAACAAGAATGCATCGACGAGCTGAATTCTTTATATGGTGATGAAACACCATCGAAAGCTACAGTATATCGTTGGTATAGTGAATCCAAACTTGGACGGCGTTCTGTGGACGATAAATGTTGTGAAGGTCGTCCCACAAATGTTGTTGTGTCGGAAAACATTAATGCAGTGTCTGAATTGATAATGTAAGATCGTCATGTGACATACCGTAAGATCGAGGCATCTCTAGGTATTAGCAACACCAGCGTGCATAAGATCCTGCGTGAACATTTAGTCGTTAAGAAGATATGTTCAAGTTGGGTACCACATAATTCGACAACCGCTCAAAAAAGAACTCGCGTCGATTGGTGCCAAGAAATGTACAAAAAATACAATGGCGGTGCTTCAAAGAACATGTACAAAAAATACAATGGCGGTGCTTCAAAGAACATGTATAAAGTCGTCACAGGTGATGAATCTTAGATCTATACGTATGAGCCCGAAGTAAATGGTAAACAGCAGTCGACTATGTGGGTATTCCAAGATGAACCAAAACCAACAAAAGTTGTTCGCGCTCGAAGCTCATCAAAACAAATGGTCACCTGGTTTTTCGGAAAAACCGGTCGCATTGCAACCGTGCCTTTAGAGAGTTGTAGAACGGTCAGTTCTGAATGGTACACAACTATTTGTTTGCCAAAAGTTTTTGAAGAAATAAGGAAAACAAACTGAAAACGACAGATCATTCTCCACCATAACAATGCGAGCTCTCACAGGTCGGTTCAAACAATTGAATAGTTGACTGGGCAAAACATTGAATTGATGAGCCATCCGCCGTACAGCTTTGATCTAGCACCCTGTGATTTCTTTTTGTTCCCACACGTGTAGAATAAACTTCGTGGTCAACGGTTTTCTACGCCGGAAGAGGCAATTGAGGCATTCGAAACTCATATTTTGGAGACACCGCCTTCACGGTAGCAGCAATGCTTTTCGAATAGGTTTAAACGAATGCGAAAGTGCATTGATTTTCAAGGAGAATATTTTGACAAGCAATAAAGCTATTTTCGATAATAAAATTTTTTTTTTTAGATTGCTATTCCCAAAACGGCTACCCTAATATAATTATTAGCATTATATAAAAACGGCTCTTCATAAATATAAATATTGACAAAATTTTGAGATACAGTCAGCAAAATTGTTATAATCCATTGTTGTACGTGTATACTAGGGTTTGTTGGTACTTCTATTCGAATTAAAAATTTTTTCTTGTCTTGGCTCATTAACTATTGATTCGTTCTCGTAGAATGGTTTCTAATACACACCAATAATTTTAAATAAAATACGCAAATATTATTTTTTCATCCATAAACAACAGAAAATACTAATGACATGCATACATAAAAACATTTATTCATACTCAATATGTTATTGCAGTTACAATGGCTCCATCTGTAAAAGTAACATACTTCGATATTAAAGGCCTGGGCGAAACAGTTAGGCTACTTCTAAAATATGGGGAAATAGAATTTGAAGATAATCGTATAGCCATCGAAGAATGGCCGAATATAAAAGAAAGTAAGAATACATAGTAATATAAATACATAACAATATTTATAAATATATATGCAGGCTAAATGTTTTTAAAGTCAACAGTCATAACACGTTAAATCTTGTTACGCGGTACGCTATTCCCTTCAAGTCATTCCCATTCGAAATCTATTAAACTAGACATTCTCGTCGTTGATAGTTGCATAAAATTGTAATTCATTTCATACGATGATCAAATAACATGTAAAGAAATTATTAATAAAGAATTAAACGATAAAAGGTAAACGTTTAAAATTATAATTCCATAATCGCAATTCAATATCCCGATATTCTATTATGCAACTATTTACAATGCCGAATGCGCATGACTTAAGTGAAGAATGCAACTTGTAGGGAGAATTAGTTTGAGAAGAAAATACGTATTATGATCGTTGTCTTTCAAGATATAAAATAATGTAAATGAAAAAGCTCTCATTTTCATATAAAGCGATGTTAATTTTATTATGTTAATAGCTACACCATTTGGTCAAATGCCTGTTTATGAAGAGAATGGAAAAGTAGCTTGGCAAAGCATGGCTATTTGCAGATATATTGCCAAGAAAGTTAAATTAACGGGCGCTAATGATTGGGAAGATTTGGAAATAGACGCCATCGCCAATACCATTAGCGAGTTTAGAAAATGTAATAGCATTATCATTTCCGTGCAAATATACTTAAAGAAACTAACAAATACGCTTGCTTTTTAGATTTCGTAGTGTGTCTTTATGAAAAAGATGAAGAGAAGAGGAAGAAATTAAAAGATATTGCACAAAATGAAAGTAGTCCATTTTATCTTGGACGATTGGAAAAGATTGCTGAAAAAAATGGTGGTCATTTCGTAGGTAAAAAGGTACGTGCCTATGCGATTATACAATTAAAAATGTTTTCTTTAGTAATGATTGTATATTTGCAGATGACGTGGGCAGAAATTCATTTTTTCACTTTGGCACAAGTGATAATACAATTGTTCGGTGACGATGGGTTTTCTAAATATCCAAATCTAGCAGCTGTTGTCAAAAACATCGAAACAATACCCTCAATCAGAAAATGGCTAGAAGTTCGTCCGAAAACTATCTTTTAATGGATTGTAAAAATATAAATACGTTAATGTTAATGAAAAGTTTAAATAAGAACTGCATATATCTTCTCAATAACAATTTTAGTTATTAATATAATTACTGACATATACTCGTATCTACCCAATAGAACCTGCGTACTTTGTCTTCATATTGTCGCACACTATTACTTGCAGTCTTCAAAAATGAAGAACTAAGTTATATCCGACATCGTTTTTGAGCACAATATGACCTAATTAATATGCACATTATTACCTCCTCCTTTGTAAAAACGTGTTAAAAATGTGGTTAGTTATGTGAATGTAGGTGAATGAGACAATTTATTACCTCCTTTGTTTTAATAAATAATAATAGGGATTTGATCAATAAGGTTAATATATAACCCCTTTCCACAATTAACTATTTGTAAATTCTGTATACGTATTTCGACAACCAAGTTGTCATCATCAGCAGATAAAATCAAAGTGTCGCACCTGGTAAAACACGGCGAAAAAATAGTACGAAAAATATACTCCGTACGCGATCCGCATCGTTGAAAACCCAGATGTGCACATCTGGGTTTTCAACGATGCGGATCGCGTACGGAGTATATTTTTCGTACAATTTTTTCGCCGTGTTTTACCAGGTGCGACACTTTGATTTTATCTGCTGATGATGACAACTTGGTTGTCGAAATACGTATACAGAATTTACAAATAGTTAATTGTGGAAAGGGGTTATATATTAACCTTATTGATCAAGTCAATAAACCACAGGCTCCATCAAATTCAACAATAATAGGGATATTATTTAATAGAGAATGTTTATTTGCACGTGTTGGTTAGTCAATTTATTACGAGCGCGTGTTCGGCTAGCTAAAGCGCTGTAATAAATGCAAACAAAAAAGAAAAGAAAGTAATGTAATTGAATGTAATGTGAGGAGTTAATAATTAATAGTTGTGTACAATGAGCATCAAACGTCCAGGACGTGTGCTAAGCTGAAAGAACGATTATTAGTGGAAATAAAACGACAGGATTGCCTTTAAAATTTTATTCACTAATTTAATTTAATTCTTAAAGCTCGATTGTGTTAAATAAAGATAGTTAATAAGAACGAGAGCAACAAATAAAATATGATACACGTAATAGCAAAGCTGTAATAAAAGGTAAGCCTGGATGTACGAAGGCTGCTAATAAAGTATAAAAAAAGGGTTAGATTAAAAGATGCATCGGACGATGCGTAGAAATACTTGCGGTTTGTTTGTGAATATGTATATCCTGGGTCAGGATGCTGTGTATATTCCGCGGACGCGAAATTAACCACGAGGTCACAAAAAGCGCGAATAACGGTTCGCGGCACAAACACGTGAAGAACGCGCGTAGTCTGGATGACGACAGAAGGCGAAGAGGGTTGTTCTCTTACGGCTATGGCTTTATAAGGAACCGACCCCATAACTGAGAGGATATTGGTCATGTTTGAATTAACCAATAGCAAACAAGGACAGGCACGCTACCACTGTCGGGAAACAAATTAGCATACATTCAAATTGTGATCTTAATTTCAATATAAGCATTAAGCAAATTATCTACACAGAATAGTAGACATGTATTCTGTGTAAAAGAAAGAAAATCAGGATTGGTATTCGAATCGCGAATTGCATTTAGAAATCAATATAACTAAATTGATATCGAATATGAGTCAGTGAAAAGTTGGTAACTTCAAGTACAGTCTTTGGTACCTGATTTCGGTGTTTATTGCAGCCTTGACCATTTGTACGTGACTAACACAAAAGGACTCTGCATCTGAATATATATACGAGGACGGACAAATAATGACAGTATAATAATTTAGGAATTCAAGATCGAATTGTATTTTAAATTAAATAAATTAATCTTAAAAACGATATAAGAAATTATTATATATAGAGAGTGTAACAATACATATACTTTGGGAATCATATTATTAAGTTTTGTTATTTTTGACTGCAATTTCTTTTTTATCTACCTCCGATCAGATTGTGTGTTACATTTCACATTATTTAGAGTTAATATAATCTTCTGTTTGTGGGATATATAAATGTATTTTCTTATATCAAGATATGTGTGTCCAGTATCGTATTTCAAAGATTTTTCGTACATTTCAACAGTAATAGCTGTTGAGTTATGTTATTGGTTTTTTTATTTCTTTTTAATAAAATAATTGTCAATGATACTCTACTAAGGTTTATTTCTTTTATTGTTATACGAACAGTTTTTGGCGCATACGAATTTTTCTCTTATAACATACAAACGCACGTATTCTCCTAAAATCCACGTGCTTCAGTATTGGCGCGAACTTCTAGGAAGTTAAATACTGTGGCGCCCATTTATAAGATCTTGTATTGAGAGAACTCTCTCTAACTCTCCGAGATACTGGCTAGTTCCAGCCTTAGTGGAGGCCAAGGATATCCTTCAGATGGGAATTATAATATTAATCTGAACACTAGTGTGCACAGAGGCGGAATCAGTGCGATTCCATTTTCTAAGCAATTTGATTATATTCGCTGATGAACGTATAAGTTAGTATTTAGTGTAACTATGTTTAGAGAGCAAAAAGACGTTTAAAGCTTATAATATTTTTTTTTATTTTAAATATCACATACACTAATTTAAAACGCCGTTGTTGGTCTTGATTCAATCCACGCCTTCACCGCTGGTATTTCAACGACATTTTTCTTAACTTTTACTAAGTTTGGATAATTATTCAAAAAATCTTCACCCAGTACAAGAGTAAAGAGATCATTCAGCAAGCAGGAAATCCACCCATGTTAACTACAAGACAGGAAACTATCAGTTTTATAAAAAAAAATAAAAGAAAAAAAATCTAATTTTGAATTTTACGAATAATACCTTATTGATCGCTAGATGTCCATTATTATCTTTAGCTAACTTATCGAATTTCTCGTAATAATAGGGAAGGGTTTCTTTTATGGCGGTTTGCTTAAGTTTTTCTTTAACATCGGCATCCTTAATCTTAAAAACGATATAAGAAATTATTATATATAGAGAATGTAACAACATGAATGTACATAACTGTAGCATGTATAATAATAATAATAATAATAAATCTTTATTGTTCAACAGGATTTTTTAATTATAGGACGAAATCATGAAAAGTAAATACAAACAAATAAAATAATTAAATATAAATGGAAAAAGTAAGGCAGTAAAAATATAAATGAAATATTCAAATTCTAAACTACAAGACAACTAAATAGTGATATATTAAAAATGTAGAACTAGACCTAGTAACATACAAAGGGTACTAGGAAAGTTTTGCAATACAGCTTTGTTTATTTAATTTTTTCAAAGTAATTTCCTCTACACTCAATACACATCTCCATCCTCCGAAACCAATCTTTAAACCAGTTCTGCCAAGTTTCACTGGGGAGTAAAGCACACTCGTTGTCCCAACACCTGCAGAAGATTCTCATCACTGGAAAACCGTCTCCCTTTAAGCTTCAGTTTCACATGCGGGAACAGTGCAAAGTCGCAAGGAGCAAAATCTGGATTATAGGGAGGGTGCTCGAGAAGTTTCCATCCTGTCGTGGTCAAATATTCGGTATAGGCTTTGACGCGGTAAGGTGGAGCATTATCGTGATGGAGGAACCAGGTGTCCATTCTTGACTTTGGCCGTAGGTTCTTCATAGATCCAATGACTTTAGGCAGGCACTGTTCAGTATACCACTTAACTGTGTGTTTTGAAATTTATTTTCTAAAACAACAATGAAAATATTACCTCTTGTGCAGAAGTAATAGACAAGAAGGGTCCTCCGCTACCTTTTTCAGCGTCAAAATATTGCAACGACTTATAACAAAGTCTTGGCAATTAGAATCAAGACGCCCACCTGGCACGATTATACCTAACCTGTAAATAACAAATGTAAAAGCTGCCTACGTAGATTATCTAAGTGTAAACTTACAAAGATGATGAAATAAATGTGATATGTGTTAGAACAATAACAAATAACAGCGGTAAAATACAAGGAATATAGCAGTATCGGAACCTTAGAAGAGACAAACTTCATAAGTCAAAACACTATTTTATCTATATTATACGTGACAAATGTGTGCATAATACACATGCTCTGTTTCTATTTTTTCACGATTTCTTGACAAGACGTAGCGCGTAACTCTATTATAAAAACGTTTGCGCCCTTTCTTTCTTCAACACATGTGATTATCGATGAATTAGACAAATGCCGGTATAAGTTTATATTTTGCAGCGTTATTGATACTCCGGCAAACTTTCGTGGTTCCAGCAATACAATGTAATATCAAATATTGTTCGTTATCAACGCAATAAAAACCTGTAGCTAATTTTACTATATTCTACAATGCGATGGTGACGGTCCTGATAAGCCGGAGACATCCGTATGGTATCTATATATCTTCGCTTTATTTATCATTGGATTTCCACGATTCTGCTTCAACAACTATAATTCGACAACTTTTTATTGAAAAATAACTGGAAATAATGGTTACCACTTTCAATGTTTAAAACACCAAGGTTGACTATCTTTAGGTGATACCATTGAAAATATTAGTAGTTTTTCATAAACTGGAAGAAACAACAGGCATTAATAGGTTCTTCATTCACCACAAGTTATTAAATGTTTTTGTAAAAAATTTATTTACTTTCTTTCCAGTACCAAAAATCGTAATGATAAATGTAATTATTTAAATTAAGCTTCTAGATTTATTGTTAACAAAATTCTTTAATTTTTTTGAATGTTCGTTTGATAAATGTGGCATTTTTGTTAGTGGCAAATAATCTAAATTTCATTTTTATTTTATGTTAAATATATTCTTTTGAATTTTATAGAATACATTTAAACCAGAATATCACAATCACACATCCTTCATTACATATCTGTGAAGAGTTGGTTGCATATAATTTAGATACTTGACAATAAATGTGTAATATGCTCTATAAACATGGTAAACATAAACACGTGTTTGCATTAGATACACAATGCATGTTATTTATAATTCTTTATGAACTAAAAGATCATCAATAAAAATAGAAATATAGAAGTGCTATTAAATACCATCGAACACACTTCAGAATACATGATTTACAATTCAAATACTTTTAGCATCTTTAAATTTAAAATTAGGTTCTTGTAGGCGTATTTGTTTATCGAAAAGCTTTATACGCGTTCTCATATTTCCGGTCGCAGACCTCTTATTCGAATTAGTTCACTGCTGTGGGTAAAATCATTTTACATTTTAGACTGTTTAGACACTTTAGACCCTTATTTTAATTTCAAAACAGTAACACTCTCATCAAGAAAGTAGACGAATATAAACAATGCAAAAGGTTCGTTGGAAGAAAAGACCATTACTTTATATTTTAATTACGACCGTAATATTTTATTTACTTTTTCGTTTACGTTACTATAAATATGAAGATTCTGTTTTATTAAATAAAGTAAATCCAATGGAAGTTTGGGAGTATGTTGCAGACTTCAGCAATATGAAATATTTAAATCCAACAATGTAAGTGTTTTCCATGTCCATATATTTGAAATATTTACATATGAGAAAATTTTAAAAGACAATATTTATGCTTATCACGTACATATTTACATGGACAAGAATGCTACTAAAATGTTATGTATATACGCATGTAGACTTTTATTCGCCGATTATTTACATTAAAATAAGATGTAAATATTAAATATGTATGTATGTATTTTGAAAACTCTTTTCAGTGTTGATTTTAACATATTGGACGAGAGTGGAAACTACGAGCATTGGAAATATTCTACTGTTTATTCTGAACATTTATCACATTGGCCGTACTTAGAAAATCGAGGAATTGCCCATTTTGATGTAAAAGCTAACGAGAAAAAAGACGTGTTTTACATAAATTCTACACATAGGACATGTTTATTAGATGGATATTTCTGTGGTACTAAATAAATATGTCCGCAATCTTTAATTAATGTTAATACGCTAAATATATTTTGTTTTAGTAAATTCTAGAAGTACATTCAAGTTTTTCAAGACATCGCCCAAAGATACAACTTGTCAAGAATATGTTGAGTATCAATGTCCAGTAATATTTTCGACATTTTGTTTCAGAGAAGTTCAATTTCAACGAAATGCAATCATGAAAAATTTGAAATTACGATTTCATAAAAAATAATATAATTATAAATTGATTAATTTTTACATTGTACTACAAGTTAAACAATAAAAATGAATTCAATTGATTTACATAAGTGTTTTAATTGTTCTATATCATAGGCTATACAATAGATAGTATAATGAAAAAATATGTATTAACGTCATTTATATAGAAACGTTCAAATAGAAGTGAGTTAAAATATAAATGAATTGGTGGTAGTGATCTTATTGACATACTCTTTTTTCAGGCGTCTTTTTGCTTGAATTAATCATACGTCAGTTACACTTGTCAAGGTCTTTTGTGAGTGAACCGTAGCAGTATTTCAAAGAAAGCGGCAGTTATTTAGTAATATCGAAATGAGTAACGAACATTTGTCTTTAGGTAAGCACATTTTATAAATACAGATCTATTATGGATTTCTAAAAATATTATTTTAGGTTCAAAGCAACCGCCTAAAGTTGAAGGCAAGTTGCGGTTATATTCTATGGAATATTGTCCGTACGCTCACAGAGTTCGTTTAGTTTTAAGGGCCAAGAACGTGGACCATGAAACAGTAAATATAAATTTAAAAAATAAGCCCGAATGGTATAGCAACATTCATCCAGAAGGTACCCAACTTCATAATAATTCATAATTTCAAAATTATTGATTGTTTTATTTAATAGGGAAAGTACCAGCTCTAGACACTGGTTCTAAAGTTATCGTTGAGAGCTTAGACATATGCGATTTTTTGAATAAAGAATATTTAAATCCTCCATTATATCCAGCTGAACCATTAGCCGTAGAACAAGACAAAGAGTTAATTCAAAAAATCAGCCCGTTAACATCTACTTTTAGAAACATTTTACTGGGGGATGAAAAGAAATCAGCAGCTGAATGGAAAAGTGAGCTCTTTCCACATTTAGAAGTGTTCGAGAAGGAATTGGAGAAGCGTGGAACCAAGTATTTTGGTGGTGAGGCTCCTGGAATGGTAAGTGCTTTACTATGTATGTATATTAATTGACTAAAATAATGATCTAATTGTGGTTAAATAAATTAGAAGAAAGAAAGGAGTATCCAATCAATTGTTTGTGGGAAAGCATATATATATATACATATATATATACAACTCTATTTTATGGTGAACTGCTTTGTTTGTGGTTCTTAGCAAACATTTATATGTACGAATTAATACAAAAAATATTCCTAGCTATTAATTGTTTAACCAACTGCTTATTTAAGTGATATATATCACAGTTAAGTTTGTAGTAATGATAATTTAATGAGAAGTCTACCAAAAACATTACAGTTACTACCAGACACAATTGGGATGTATTTTGCGAAAAATGTTCCAAGTGTTCAATGTAATGAATTTTAAACGAAAATTTAAAAGATATTGACTCAACAAAATATAGAATTGTTTAGCAGTGTAAATAATAGAACATTTCACAATAACTTCATTAATATTTTGGAAAACGTAAATAAAACACGTTTTGAAATTCTGAAATTTAATGATTGTGTTATGATAATAAAAGATAAAAGTTTTATAATAATATTAAATACTTAAGCCGAACAACATCATATGTAATATATATAAATGAAGTAAAGATAATTAAATAGTATAAGTTTTCAAACAAATTAAAAAATGTTATTAATGTAGTAAAACTGTAAGTGAACTTTATTCCTGAGCTGAGTCAGAGCCCTATTGATTATAAAAATTTAAATTTAATGTTTCTATAACGATACTACTACTGATTTCAAAGATTTTTTTTACCAGTAATTAATTGTTCTGTTCAATGAATATTGATCACCATTTTCAGGCCATTTAATATACCACGAATTGCCATTCCATTAGTTAAAAAATATTTGAAAACGTATAATTATTGTGCACATGTTAACCGTCTTATTGAAATCAATTTTCTTTAATGTTCCATAGTCCCCAAAAGGGTATTACAACAGATTTTAGCAATTTTAGATATCTACGATCTATTAAATAACTGAATATTGTGGTCGACGAAGTACAACTTTCGTTAGCGACGGAACAATTAAAGAGGATATGATGTTACTCACGTCAAATCTCGAGATAACAGGACATAATTCAAATACGTTCGAAAACTCGAACGTGTATAATTTATATAATTAATTTTTGTATATACAGCTATATTTTCGTATTTATGTTGGAGATACAAATATTTTAAATTCATTTAATATGTATTATTTTATAGATTGATTATATGCTATGGCCCTGGGCTGAACGTGCTGGAACCATTGTTATTGCTCTTGGCGAGCGTTTGCCAATTGAAACTGATGAATTGACAAAAATTAGACAGTGGAGAAAAGTCATGCGAGAACATCCCGTCGTGGATGGAATATACAATGGACCAGAAAAATATTATAAATCGTTACAGATTAAGTTAGGTTTATTACCACCAGATTATGATGCAATTTAAATATTTGTCAAAATGTTAGAAACTTTGGAATATAATTCTGTATTTAGTTTAATTTCCCTTTCGATCGTTTTACTTTTAAAGTTTATTATTGAAAAAATATTATCCATATAATGAAGGTTATTTTGCACAATTTACTTAAAAAAAAATGCGAATTTATGTATATCAAAAAGGCCTTTATAGAATATACCTTGAATGTCTTCCAATCACGCTTGTATTACTTGTAATGAACAGACAATAAAGCATTCTAAATATAATTGTAGTATTCATTTACAATGGATATTATATAGTAATAATAATCTTGGAAATGAAGTATGTTCTTATATATTTGCAGCTTTCACCTTGTAACTACCCACTTGAGCATTTATTGTAGAAAAGATAAAAGTATAAATTACTCTAAAGCAATCTTTTGACAATTTATAGATAGAAAAAGGTTTATATTAAAAGCAATTGATTGTTAATAGTTTATTAGAGTACCAATAAGCAAGTTATATCTTTTTGGACTTTTATCAGATATATATCACAATTCATCATAAAGAATTTTGTACTGTACTTAACTGTTCGTAATAAGATCACAGAATTTTTGAATAGGATTTCAAATATATATTTTTCGTACTTTGAGGTTACATTTTGATACCATTTACGTACTTTTAATACCGTGTTTAAAAATTATTGTTATTTTCTAAAGCAATTCTTAGTTTGTAAAACAGATATATTTTCTGGAGAATATTTAAAAAGCGTTTATACATATTGCTTCTGGAAAACGTTAAATTACGGAATTATAATATAGAACGTATATGTAGAACTAATCTTTTTTCTATAAACAAAGTTTTAACTACTACGAGGGTATATTTTGGGAACAGCCAACAAAAAAAATTTTTATAATCGAAAATAGTTTTATTGCTTTTCGAAATATTTTCCTTGAAAATCAATGGACTATCACATTCGTTTAAACCAATCCGAAAAGCATTGCTGCCACTGTGAAGGTGGTATCTCCAAAAAACGAGTTTTGAATGCCTCTTCCGGCGTAGAAAACCGTTGACCACAAAGTTTATTCTTCACATGTGGGAACTAAAAGAAATCATAGGGTGCTAGATAAGGGCTGTTCGACGGATGGCTCATCAAATCAATGTTTCGCCCGGTCAAATATTCAATTGTTTGAAACGACCTATGAGAATCCACATTGTCATGGTGGAGAATGTTTGTTTTCCTTATTTCTTTAAAAACTTTCAGCAAGCAACTAGTTGTGTACCATTCGGAATTGACCGTTTTACAACACTCTAAAGGCACGGTTACAACGTGACCGATTTTTCTGAAAAAACAGGCGACCATTTGTTTTGATGTGCTTCGAGCGCGAACAACTTTTGTTGGTTTTGGCTCATCTTGGAATACCCACACAATCGACTGCTGTTTACTATCGGGCTCATACGTATAGATCCAAGATTCATCACCTGTGACGACTTTATAAATGTTCTTTGAAGCACCGCCATTGTATTTTTTGTGCATTTCTTGGCACCAATCAACGCGAGGCCTTTTTTGAGTAGCTGTCAAATTATGTGGCACCCCACGTGAACATAGCTTCTTAACGGCTAAATGTTCATGCAGGATCTTATGCACGCTGGTGTTACTAATACCTAGAGATGCCTCGATCTCACGGCATGTCACATGATGATCTTGCATTATCAATTCAGACACTGCATTAATGTTTTCCGATACAACAACATTCGTGGGACGACCTTCACGAAATTCATCGTCCAAAGAACGCCGCCCAAGTTTGAATTCACTATATCAACGATATACTGTAGTTTTCAATAGTGCTTCAGAACCATATAAAGAATTCAGCTCGTCGATGCATTCTTGTAGAGATAATCCACGCCGAAAGCTATGAAAAATAATTACACGAAAATGTTCGCGAGTTAATTCCATTTTTTCGCTAACATAAAATTTTCCAATTACTGTCAGCAATAGAAATTGCGACTGGATAATACAACTATCAAGGTAAATATATTGTCAAAAATGACAAACTTCACGATGCAATCATCAGATCGTAGCCAACACTAACACTGTTGCAGTTCCCGAAATGTAAACGGCTGCCCTTGTAGTTACAATTTAAACTTGTAAATGCTTTCCAAGTTCATTTAAAGTACTTCTCACTGTATCAAAACAATAAATGCCAAGTAAATCATATACTCAATACATTTCGAACACAACATATAAATATATTATGTATTATGAAAGAATAAATATATTTTCGAATATTTTAAAGTAAGAAAATGTTAATAATTATTTGCAAATATAAAACTTTGTTCATGGAAACGAAATCTTTCATTCTTAAAAAAGTAAGAATAATACCCAGCGAATAGGAAATTCCGTACGTATTTTTTTTAAGATATAGAAATAAAAAAAGTGGATCAACTGATTGAAGTATACCCTTTTATATTGTCTTGTACTTATTAAATCTATTATTGTATCGATTATCTTTAATGCATTACACTATACGAAATATCCACATTTACTACAGGAAACTATAATAACCCCTTCGACCGCTTTCTTAAAAATAGCTGACAGCAATTCATTTCTAAACAAGTCAATTTGATGTTAATCCTATTCAGAGTAAAAGTCAGGACGTTTAAAGGGATTTAGTGATATTACTTCATTTGCATTAATTGTATTGAATTGTAAGAATTGGTATTAACTGTGGTACTAACATAACTACTCTTTAATCATTATCTTGAATCGGACCATTCTGTTTTAATACTTGAAGACAGTAAAATTATAAATATAACCTATGATAGATATTTTGACGTTTAATTATCGTGTTGCTGTAAATATGTATTTTAATAAAATAATACTACTGTGACCCTTAATTATTGAAAATGCCAGACTTTTTAGCAGAAAATAATACTTGTGGGCAAACTATTTTGCAATTAGTATCTAGAGGCAATGCAATAATAGCGGAAGTTTTGCGTTTGAAAGATTACATTCCGAAAGTATATAGGTATTGTTTGATACAAAATATTTTTTTAAATATGCATCTATTCACACTTTTAGACTTGAAAATAAGCAAGATGTACAAAAATATGTCGATATAATATTGGATTTCAGTTACTTCAGGGTAGCTGAAGCACATGAACATAAAATCGAAAACAATGATGTAAGTATTTGAGACAAGTTTTGAATCTCGGATAATAAGTTATTACATTCTAGACTTTACAAGATTTAGATGCAGAATTTCGCGACAACCACATACAAATAGTAGAAAGATTTTACTTAGCTTTTAAAAGTATTCACACATACATATGTGATTTAAATCATTATATCGAGGAATTAAATGATGGGATCTATTTACATCAAAGTTTGGAAACTGTATTTGCAGACATGGAAGGACGACAGTTACTAGTAATTTAAATTCATATGTACCAAAATATAGGTTTACATATTTTGTAAATATTTTAGTGTGAAGCATTGTTTTTATATGGAACAATGTTGCTCATGGTAGATGCTTTAATTGATGGAGTAATAAGAGAAAGATTATTGGTATCATATTACAGGTATACTCCTCAAAAAGGTGATTCACAAAGTGGAATTGATGAAGTGTGTAAACTTTTACGAGATACTGGATATTCAAGTATCAAAAAGCCAATTAATTATCCCGAAGATTATTTCAAGTTGGTGAATATATTTTGACAAAAAATGTCAGCATAACAATTAATTCTTTTTAGACGTATTCCTTTAAGTTCTTCTTATATAGATATTGTTATAGGAAGATTAAGATCAGATGATATTTATAATCAGCTAACAATATATCAACGTACTAAACATAGAAGTACTGCATTAGCAACACAAGCCTCTATGCTTTATATTTGTTTATTTTTTTCAACTAGTATTTTACATAACCAACCTGCTATTATGAGAGAAATTGTTGATAAATATTTTCCTGATAATTGGGTAATATCAGTTTATATGGGATTTACAGTAAACGTGATAGAAACCTGGGAGCCATTTAAGGCTGCAAAAACTGCTTTAAATAACACTTTGGAAGTATCGAACGTTAAAGGTCTTTCTGGATTTTATTCTACTAAAACAATGGAGTTGTATAAAGAAACCGTTAAGCTTTTGCAGGAAGGCACAATAACTAATGATAATCTATTATCAATGATTAGCAGCATATTAACTGTTTTAAAAGATTGTAATGTTGTGTTACGGTGGTTAATTCTTCATACGGCGAATGGTAAACAGGACAGCACCAGTCAAAAACATAAAAGATGCAAGCAAATTCGAGATCTTGTAATTAGTGAATGTAAGTGTGACAGTGTTTATATATTTAGGTTATTATTAAATACTGCTCAGTTGGAATTGACTACAAGAGATATCTTCAAATATTTACTTACGGAACGAGAAAAGAAATGGGACGAATTAAAGAAAGAATCATACAATAGTTTAATTGAATTATCAGAAGTATTTGGAGGTACAAAGCCTTTGACTAGAGTTGAGAAAAATATGAAAATGCATAAATGGTTTCTGGAAATTTCAAAACAGGTAAGAAATTATTAAATTAAACATTTAAATGTGCTTGAATTTATAATAGCTGCTTTTGAGAAAGTATAATTAAATTGTAGATAAGCGACAGTTTCCGAAAAGATTTTTTTGTTTGTAATATTTACTCAATATTGTAAGTTTTAGAAAATCATTTATACTTCTAAATATTGTTATTACATTATTTGTTAATGTATTTAAAGGATTCTTCTAAGTTTTTATTGAATATGTGGCCGAATCATGAAAGTAATGTCGATGTATCTTGGCCATTTTAGCGCCCATTCACTTCTCTTTGTATCTAGCTTATCGTAGGTCTTCGTAACAAACTATCCATTAACGTAAATTTTAAAGGAAACTGTGGTTGATTGAATTGATCAAAAGAGGTAAATAAAACTCCCTTCCACAATAATATTAGCACAGTGTAATCACAGCGTTGCGCCTGGATCCGCGATTAAATTTGCTCAGAAACAAGTCCGTACTAGACTTTAACCATCAAAAACCAAACACACATTGAAGATTCGTATTCATATAATTTAAAAGGAGTCGAAGTCTTGAAACTAACCACTTATCTTAAAGTACCGCTTACACTTGCGAACCTTTGTTAACTGTGGTTTTTTTCCTTTCCAGGAATTCAAAGAGGCAAAAGTATCTTATTGGATCCATGTCAGTGTTTAACACATGGTTTTGGTTTTTTGAAATTGATTATAAGTTTAATTAAAAATGTAAATAATTACCGTGAATTAGATAGCTATGAAAGCATATACATTACAAAAACAAAAATCATATATTAAACACTGATAAAGGTCCAATAACATATGTCAATAATTATATATAAACCTATAATTAAGTTTATACGATGGGAAATTCTAATGAAAATTATATTATTTTCTGCTATTCAATCGTTAATTAAATACACAGAAATTAATTAAAAGTTTCTGCGCTGGAGAAGGACTCGAACCTCTGTCTGTCGTTTTCTATTCGTGTAAACTTGATTATATGTTTATATATAATTATTGACATCATAATAACCTGACTGCGGGTTTTAAATAAATATTAGATCTGTTCCATAATGCAATTTATGGCGTGTTAAAGGACTCGAAATTGCACTGCCTGGTGGCTTAATTGGTAAAGCAGTCGTCCAGAAAACGGCAGATAGAGGTTCGAGTCCTTCTCCAACGCAGAAATTTTTAACATACTTTTGCCTCTTTGAACTCTTGAAAAAGAAAAAATCCGTCGTTCAAAAAGGTTCGCAAGTGTAAGCGGGGATGTACTTTAAGATAAGTGGTTAGTTTTAAGACTAAGAGTACATTTTAAATTATGCGAAACGAATCTACAGCGTGCGTTTATTTTTTGACGATTAATATCTGGTACGGGCTTGTTTCTGTGCACAGGTGCGACACTATGATTAATTATCTGCTGATGATGACAACTTCGTCGTCGAAATACGTATACCGAATACGAACATTATTGATTGTGGAAAAGGGTTTTATTTACCTTTTTTTGATTAAGCTGTGGTTGATAAACGTAAGCTTTTCATCAAATAAAACGCGAAGACTAGATTGATCCGTGTTAACGAAGTAGCACATAATAAATATGCATGCTTAGTTGGATTTAGTTTCTCTTATATGTTATAATCATACATTTAAATAGCTTTAACTGTAAGCAATTACTCTAGCACCAATCATTAATATCAAGTTGATTTTTCAAAAAGACAGACATTCATAACTTGGATTGAGCGATTTCTTGGATACAACATTAGTTCGTAGTTTCATAAGTTTTGCATCCAATCACCACACAACAGCACTTGGTTTTATATATGTATATATATAATGTTTTTTTTTGTGTTTTTTTTGCGGTAGTGTTAATTATTTAATTATCCATTTTTTAACGGTTCGGCAATATACATACTGCCTTCTTCAGAATTTATTCAATATCATGTCTGCGTCACCAAACTCCAAAACATACCCAATATTGTTTGAACGTGTGCCATATATATAATATAAACATTTCTTTTTTTTGTTTTGGAGGTGATTAATTATATATATATATATATATATATATATATATATATATATATATATATATATTATTGTCTATATTTTACATGTATTTTATTTTTACACATCGTTGAAGCTATATATATATATATATATATATATATATATATATATATATATATATATATATATATGTACATATAATTCTTTTCTTTGATTTTATAAAATATAAAAAAATCAATATATTGCGCGCATTACTGTGCCTACTTGGATACAAATCTTAACAACTACCTTCGGAAAATAAAGTAACTTTTATACTACACTCTCCGACAGTCGTCGTTTTGTTTACACGCTAAGCTGAACAGTCCGTCCTACGTGAACACGGAGACATATTTTCATGTACATCGTTAACCTTTATATAGTATTTAGATTTCTAAAATATAATCATCCTGTATTTAGATTTTGACGTGTCCATTGCTTTATTGATATATTTATTTTAGGTTGACATGCTTTCACAATCCGATAGTGCTTCTTCAAGAAAAATTGTCCAACTCATACAAGCCCTAGAAGAAGTTCAAGAGTATCATCAACTGGAATCACACATGCAAATAATTCAATATTTAGGTGAAACAAGGAGACACTTAAATCAGATGATCCGAACTATGAATATCAAAGAAGACGTTTTGATCACAATGCAGATTATCGGTGATGTTAGTTATGCTTGGGAGTTAATAGATTCTTATACAGAAATAATGCAATTGGGCATTCAAAAAGATCCTAACTTGGTTATCAAATTGCGAGCTGTTTTTCACAAGCTCGCTTCGGCACTGGAGATTCCGCTTTTACGTATCAATCAGGCGCATAGCGAAGACTTTGTCTCCGTGTCCCAATATTACAGCAGTGAGTTGGAAATTTATGTCAGGAAAGTTTTGCAAATCATTCCAAATATGATGTTCGAGAAGTTAAGTAGAATTATCGAAATGCAGACTAATGTTTTGAAAGACTTGCCTACCAAACTGGATAAGGATAAATTGAAGGAATACGCTCAACTAAATGAGCGATTCGAATACGCAAAATTGACGCATTCGATTTCAGTTTTTAGTATGGGTAAGTTTGTTTAATTTTTACATCTCACTAGTCTTATAAAAAAATAATCCAGAATTGTTCAATAAAACACAAAATGTAAAATGAGACGAAACTTGCTACTGTCTTCTATCGTTTTATCGTACACATTCAAGCACTTGTCCGAAAGAAGATGTATAGAAGTTCGTGTTCATCCCATCAGATGTACAACTAAGTTGTCACGATGTGTATATGGACAGATGATTTTTAAACTTGATATAAGCCACTTATATGCAAGGGTATACAACTGTTAATGGGATCCTGATTTTGACAGGTTTCGAGTAATTCAATGTTACAGTGCTTCGGCACTGCAGGTTCTTAATTGGTTGATACAAAATAAAACACCAGACTGGAGGTAATGATATAGCGTTTATTATAAATGTTACAATCTAGCATAACAAACCGTTGTGAATGAATTTACATTTAACATAAGTTTCTTAAAGATACGAAAAAAACAGAAAAGACAAACAAAAGAAGATACAAAAAAAATCTTATCGTTACTTTCTCTATTCAATAACTAAATATATCTGTAGCTTGTTTCTGTGTACTTACAATTATTACAATTTAGTTCTATTACTGATACAAATTTCCCGTATGATTTACAAAGAGAAAAACAATAAAATGGTTTACTCTGACCTGTTCACGGCCTGCGGATGCGTCGTTGCCGGGCCTCAGAACCACAGGAAGGGGGGGGGGGCGAACTCTCAGGAGCGAATCAAGCTCAAACGGCGACCCCACACAGCAAATACAGTAATAGAAGAAGACAGGAAAAAAAAACCCTATAGATCACAATACAATAGTACGAGTACGTTAAGGAAGCCAGAGACATACCTGTTGATGTTGTTCAGGGTTTTAACTTGAACCCGCTTGGGATGATAGACGTCGTTTTAATTAATTAAGAGTTTGGTTCGTATAACATGATGTTCTACACGTGCTTATTTCTCATAAATCCCTTCAACGAAGGAGCACTAGTTTAACAGTGTTTTTCGTGACCGTCTTCCTCAACGTCTGGTTCGTCTCTGACTCTCTCACCGGGGCGCGGAGAGATACGAAGAGAAAGGGGGGAACTATTAGGCAGCTGAGTCAACAAAAGAATCACCTCATGCGATCCACAATATGCAAAAATGACCCTTAATCATAATTGAACAAACACCAAATATACGAAAGTTACATTGTATGAAAATGAGTAGAAATGAAATACTAATACGCATTTGAACATATATGATTTTAACGATAATACAGACGTTATACAGAGTTTTCGTAACTGAAACAAATAATTTAGAAGAAGTGATTTAAACTGTAACATCAAGTCTGATCAGACACCCTGTGACCTCATTAACGAACTATTCTCTGTAGTTTATAGCATCTTTTGCGGTGCAACGAAAGATAAGAAAAAACTATACTTTCCTCTTTTGTACAAATAAGTAATTGTCCGAAAGAAGATGTATAGAATTTCGTATTTATCTCGCTAGATGTATAATTAAGTAAACTTATTCATTTACTTTTAGTCAAAGTATGCCCCATCTGAAGCAATGTACTTGTGCTTGTTTTTAATCCTAGTGCTACAAACAACATTTTGTATTCAATTTTTGTGATTGCCATGTATACCAGGTTTTTACAATAAGATTTGTCGTTCGATAAGAAAAACACGATTTTATGGTTTGAAATACATTTTATTATTTAACATAACCACCCTGAACTTCAATATACTTGTTCCAATGACCTTCTAATTTATGGTTTCCTTCTCTGAAATGAGAATCCGAATGACTGTCAAAATACACTTCCACGGCTGCTCTTTGTTCGATGAAAATCGTTTTCCACGCAAGAATTTTTTGAAATGTGAGAACAGCTAGAAATCAGAAGGAGCTAAAGCTGGCCAATATGGTGGATGTTGCAATAATTCGTACATTAATTAATTTTTTATTAAACCGTGCGTTGTCTTGATGAAAAATATTTTTTTTCTTCTGTAAACCAGGCCTTTTTTCACGAATTTTTACATCCAGTGATCCAAAATACTAATCTTAATTTATTGTTTTACCAGTTTGGAAGTAATCCACGAACAAAATTCCTTTTGCATCCCAAAAAACTGATGCTTCTTTGCCGATTTCTGAACCCTAACTCGCTTCGGAACCGAAGTACCGGGTTAACTATTAATTCATTTGCCTCCAAACAACACTCTGCGTTAGTTTCTACAACAAGATACGAAGTTTACGCATTGCATATATTAAATTACTACACGCATTTTTAAGAGAACGACCCACACAAAGCATTGTTGTGGCATCATCAGTTATTGACATTAATAATTGGTCTGTTGAGGACATCTCGAAATTACTTCGCTACGGTAATTGAAAAGATTCGTACTACAACATTGAAAACAGATTTTTGTTAGAGTCTGTGGTCTCATCCACACATAACCACAACTTTTTTTATGTAATTCGAATTTAATATTGTTTTCAATTTGATCATCGCGAATAGAAGCTACATAATTTTGTAATGTTGATCGAGATGGTAATTTCTATTGACTATTGTATGTACCCCAGAATTTTCAGTTAGTCATTATAAGCATTTTTTCATTTTCTTATGTGTTTATAATTAAGTTTGGAAAACAAAAAAAATTTTATCACACATTGAACATATTATTTTTACATCATCATATTTTAAGTCTGGAAAATCTCTTAAAAACTTGTATACATCCTCAGCAAACCAATGTTTATATACAAAAACTGTCACGATACAATGTCAGGCATATTACATATCACAGTTATTTAACAACTGTAGCGATGTACTATGACCGCACACCGTGATTAGACTACATACGGTATTCTACACGCACACATTTTGACGACACTGGTTTGCCGACATAATTTGACAGCTTTAATGATCTGATTACGTTTATTGCAACGTTTATTAATACGTATCTAAAAATAAAAGTAATACCATCAACACTTTTCCTCAAAGAACATTTCTTCTTTAGCCTTAAGATATAGCTCGCTACTTAACACATGGATCAATAAGTCCCGAGACTAACCCATAGATGGCGCTCGTAGTAAACCAGTGACCACGTCTTTCTAGAGTACTAACCTTGGCTTGAAACGTGTCAAAATTTTAAGTCGATCGGACCAGAAACAGCTGAGTTATCGAGGTTGGAGTAAAGTCGTTTTGTAGTTTGTTTAAATAATGGAAAAAACCGAGTTTCGTGTTCTGATAAAACATTGTTTTTTAATGGGTAAAAACACCACGCAAGCAAAACAATGGATTGAAAAATGTTACCCGGACTCTTGTCCATCAAAAGCAACGATTTGTCGGTGGTTTGCCGAGTTAAACGTGGTCGTACCGACACAAATGACGCGGAACGCTCGGGTAGACCTGTGGAAGCCGTTACACCGGAAAATGTGAGTGAAGTGACAAAAATTATAATGAAAGATCGTAAAGTAAAGCTCCGTGAGATTGTTGAGATGACACAGATATCATATGGAAGTGTATTTACTATCCTTCATGAAAAATTGAGCATGAAAAAGGTTTTTTCCAAGTGGGTGCCGCGATTGCTCTCGATGGAACAAAAACAGCAACGAGTCGATGATTCAGAAAGCTGTTTATCGCTATTTACTCGCAACAAAAAAGATTTCTTGCGTCGTTACGTGACCATGGACGAAACATGGATACATCACTACACTCCAGAGTCGAAGCGGCAGTCATCTGAGTGGCGCACAGCTGGCGAAAGCCGTCCGAAACGTCCGAAAACGCAGCAGTCAGCTGGCAAAGTCCTGGCGTCAGTTTTTTGGGATACACATGGCGTGATTTTCATTGACTACCTCGAAAAAGGTAAATCGATCAACAGTGATTATTATATTGACTTACTGGTGCTTTTGAAGGAGGAAATCGCAAAAAAACGACCGCACATGCACAGAAAAAAAATCCTTTTTCACCAAGACAATGCACCCTGCCACAAGTCGATGAAAACAGTGGCAAAATTGAACGAATTGGGTTTTGATCTGCTTCCCCACCCCCCATATTCGCCAGATTTAGCCCCCAGTGACTACTGGCTCTTTGCTGATCTTAAAAAAATGCTCCAGGGAAAAAGATTTGGCTCAAATGAGGAGGTCATCGCTGAAACTGAAGCTTATTTTGAAGCGAAAGATAAATTTTTTTATAAACATGGTATTGAAAAATTGGAAAAGCGTTGGAACCATTGTATCACCCTAAAAGGTGATTATGTTGATGAATAAAAAAAAATTTTGCAAAAAAAATGTTGTTTTCATTGTTAGTCTCGGGACTTATTGATCCATGTGTTTTAGATTTTTATTTTTAATTAAACAGATTTGTTATGCAACCATTTTGTGTTTTTTTGACAAGAATAGTTAAAATTAATAGCACAGTGAAAGTGCAAGTCTTATATGTATTTTTATATTAAGGCATGCGCATGATGAAAAGTACATTCGTTGGCGTGATATGTTTGGATCCTAAAGATTTGCTTGAAGATGGTATCAGAAAAGAACTTGTTCAACATATTTCCAGAGCTCTACATTCTCAACTAATTTTTAATCCGAAACCTAAGTACGAAGAGTTTGCAGTTAAGCTTAAAAATTTAAATTGCACTATGGACGGGTATAAGAAGTCATTTGAATATATTCAGGTAAGACAATCATAAAATCAGTAGCCTTCATTCGGTACTAAAATTTTTCTGGTTGCGTTTTAAGGATTATGTCAATATAAATGGCTTAAAAATTTGGCAAGAGGAAGTCACTCGTATAATAAATTATAATGTCGAACAAGAGTGTAACGGATTTTTAAGAAATAAAGTTCACGATTGGGAGAGCGCGTTTCAAAGTAGACACGTGCCAATTCCGTACTACCCACCAGCAGATGCCGTTAGCGAGAATTTCATAGGGAGATTAGCAAGAGAAATGATACGTTTGACGGATTTGAAGTACGTAAGCTTCTGACAAAAGTTAATAAGTCAATAATGACTATTAACGTTAACAAATTGGACAATGGTAAAAAGATTTATACCACATTTTTATATGTTTTGACAATATGATTAAACAAAGAATAACTAATTGAAATAATAAACTTTCTAATTTAAATATTGCACTAGAAAATATTATTAAAATTAAAAACTTAGTATAGTTTCACAAATTGTATTTAAATACAGTTCTCTATGTAAAGGGTGTTTCAAAAGAATAAATGAAACACATAATTTGCATTCACTTTCAAAAATTTTTTATTGGTAATTGAAGTATCAGTTATGACATTTATATGCGAAAAATAATATCTGCCAAATGACCTCCTCTTGCAGCTCTACAGACGTAGACTCTTTTGTTAAAATTTTCAATGACATTTTGACATGAGGCTCCATCTCACCAATGACACGAATAATTTCATCTTTCAAAACAGGAATTGATTGTGGATTGTTTTTATAAACCCGACTTTTCATATAACCATAAAGAAAATAGTCTAACGGCGTCAAATCACATGATCTTGGTAGCTAATTAACACGAGATTACACGTCCAGGAAATTTTTCTCTCAATAAATCAATTGATTCGTGTGCAAAGTGAGGTGTAGCGCCATCCTGTTGAAACCACATATACTCTAGATCAATATTCATTAATTCAGGCCACAAAAATTCGATTATCATCCGACGATATCGGTCACTATTGACAGTTACAGCTTCACCAGCAGCATTTTCAAAGAAGTAAGGTCCAATTACACCACCTGACCACAATGCACACCAAACAGTAACTCGTTTAGGATGCATAGGTTTCTCATGAATAATTCGTGGATTTTCCTCACCCCAGATACGGCAATTTTGTTTATTAACATCGCCACCAAGTTCAAAATGTGCCTCATCGGAAAACATTATTTTTCGAAAAAATCAGCTGATTGTTCATTGATGAAACTGACAAATGAACGACGTTTTAAATGATCTAATGGCTTCAGTTCCTGTGTTATTTGAACCTTATATGCCTTCAGACAGAGCGAAATCCTTGTGTAAAATACGCCATGTTGTTGATCCACTAAGCCCAAGTTGTTATGAACGTCGTCTAGTGGACATTTTGGGATCTTCGGCAACACTTTCACGAACCAAACCAATATTTTCTTGTGAACGATCACTACGACTGTATTTTTCACTTTTTTGATCTTCCACAGAACCAGTCTCTTGAAAGTTTTTAATAATTCTACCAATAGTGCTTTCAGATGGACGATTTTTATAAATGTCATACATCACACTTTTTAAATGCCCACATACCCAGACAAATTCAGTGCGCTATCTATATTTTATTTATTCTTTAAAAAAACCGCGCAATTTGAAACACCCTTTACAAGCATTTAAAGTTTTAGATAACCCTACTAATGCAGGTATTATTTGTCGCTGCAAAAAAAAACCCAATAAAAATCATTTAAAAAGAAGTCGCTTTACTGAATTAGTTGTTCAAAATGTCCATCCAGTGCTGTATACATAGTAGAGCTCTTCTTAGAAATGAAGACATAGCTCTGTTAACAATCTCAGAATCAGCACGAATAGTTTCTGAGGCATCCATAAATTTAGCGACAAGTTGTTTTGTGTTTTCAAGTTGTTCTGCATAAGCCAAATTTTCCAGTCGTTCCCATAAAAAATAATCTAGGGGATTTAAGCCTGGTGATCTTCGTAGTCAAGCAACTGCTGAACCTCTTCCAATCCACCGGTTCGTATAATTTCGGTTAAGAAATCCTGTTACTTGCCCACGAAAGTGCAGAGCTGCGCCATCGTGTTGTCCCCACATTCTTCGTCTTGCATTAAGAGAAACGTCATCGAGTCATGTTGGAAGGTTATTTTCCAGGAAAATAACGAATTGCCGTGAGGCGTTTTTCGATTATAAACGGACCTAGAAAACGGTTGTTAATAATACCACACTGAACACTCACCGAGAATCTTGCAAATGGGATTCCCTAGTTTGGGAGTTTTAGGCATATGTTCATTAGACATTTTAACTTGAAATTGTTTCAGTAACACATCATTAAGCTTTGGCAATCATGTCATGGGATACCCAGTATGTAATATATTCAACTGAAATTTTTCTATTATAGAAGTATTTAATTTTGGGCATCTTTTGATTTGTATCTAGTAACATTTTTAGATTTACATAATTTAATTTTTTCAGAAACACCTCGTACATAGAACAAACCGCAACTTGGTACGATTCCAAAACACATAAAATTATCTTGAACAGAACCACTATAGCTTTGTTGTCATCTGCAATTGAAGTCACCGGACTCGTTGGCCTTGATCGATTGTTCTCGTTTATGATTATTACAAATTTGCAAAAAATTATTGGTAAGTAGGAATTTATATATGTATATTAGATTCAAATAAGCAAAGCCCGAAAACGCATAGAAATAATGCTAAACAAAACAATAAGTGTTGCTTAAATAGCAGTAATTACTTTATTAAGTAAAGAAAAATACGTTAGATGTTCGAAAACAAAGACGAAAACGTTTGCTGTGAGTTGAAGTATCAGCCGTACTGAAATGAGTGAGTTTTAAAAATCAAGACTAGTCTATTCGATTGTAACGACAAAAATGGATGGTGAAAGAGTCCCATTAACAAGTAAAAGCAATAAGCGATGAACTGTATCTGAGACTAAAGAAAAATAAAATTGAGAAGGGAATAAACACGTATTTGTCAGTATAGTAGAGCGTCATTTTCAAGCATTTACAGTGTCTAATTGCCATCGAACTTACCGTTGTTACGCTATGAAACAATGGACAAATATGGTATAAATTAACGAATTTAGATAGGAAATGTTTGTTGGAAAGCATAGAACATTCGAGAATGCTCAGAAGACGAAAAAATTTATGTCATTGTTTTAGAAACTCAAGAACCTTATATGAATCTCTCTTAAACATATTACATATTTATGCAGTATTAATTTTAATATATAATGTACTTATACTTGGAAATTAATCCATTAAAATATTATATATTTGGTGCGCAACTAAGTTCTCGCTGTTTTTTGATGAAAATGCAACTTTATTGTGAAAAATGTTTACAAATGAATCATTCAAAATATTGCCCATCGCTAGCGACAACTCACGTTGCCAAACCAAGTTTGGCAACGTGAGGCCGAGCGTTGTCATGCTGTAGAATCACTTTTTCGTGCCTCTGTTCGTATTGTGGCTGCTTTTCGCGCAGTTCTCGGCTCAATCGCATCAATTGAGTTCGATACCGTTCCCCAGTGACGATTTCGTTCTGTTTCAACAGCTCATAATAAATAACACCGCCCTGGTCCCACCAAATACACAGCAAAACCTGCGCAGCGTGAATGTTCGGCCGAACCGACGACGTAGAAGCATGACCGGGCAGTTCCCATGATTTTGTTCTCTTTGGGTTGCTGTAATGAATCCATTTTTCATTATCCGTAACGATGCGATGAAGAAAACCCTTCCTTTTTTGCCGCTGGAGCAGTTGTTCACAGGCGAAAAACGACGCTCAACGTCTCTTGGCGGGTAACTCCTAATGCTGAAGCAAGCTCTTTTTGCGTTTGGCACGGATCCTCGTCGAGCAATGCCTCCAATTCAAGCGACGGAACCAATCACGGCACGTTGTTTCACTTAGAGCAGCATATCCGTAAACTTTCTGGAGTTCTCGATGCGCTTCAGCCGAATGAAAGAAGAAAAGCAACGCAAATGACGATTATTTGGCACAAAACCAGACATTTTCACACAACCAGAAGTATATGATGCAAAAACAAAATCACTAATGTGTCAAAGCGGTTTGTTTACCATATGTCTAAGCTTGGTTCATGACGTTTTGGTTATGTCACAATCGACCAGCACTTACTATTGGAGCCATCTCTTGAAAAACAGCGAGAACTTAGTTGCGCACCTAATATATATATATATATATAATAAGTTTTATCTCACGAGATTTTTCGCATATTTATTTATTCTATGTTTTCAGGAATATTACAAAATAAGGACAACAAAAACGTAGCCTGGAATAATATTATGACAAATATATGCGCCGAAATAAAGAATATAGATGAAAACCAAAATCCAGCCAAGTTTTATCAAAATTGCATTTATAGGTCAACAAAATTATTCAACACAATATTAGAGTTAATTCTTAACGTCGGACAATTACAGTTACTTCGAAATTTGATCAATTTTCATTTGAACACAACCTGTAAATTTAACTCGAAAAACTTGGAATCCTCTTTGAATTCCCTAAACAAGTACGTTAAGTTCAAAACTAACCGAACATGCAAATGTTCATTTCTGATTTCTTACAGGGCATTGGTGGATCATATTAAAAATGGCGTCGAGCCCAAACCATCAGAGGAGTTCTTATATAAACTTTCGCAATTTTTCGACTACACCGGAATGAATAATCCTTTTAATAAAATATACATAACCGTAAGGACGAAAGATGAATACGGAGTGGTTTTGTTTACGTTTGTGATAGCGCATTTACTCAAAATTTACATATTTACTTCGGGAACGAGTATTAAAAAGAATTTGGAGCAATGGGATGGCATTCCGTTTATAGTTGGTGTCCATACACTAATCAAACAGTTCCACACGAATGTGAACAGTTTATTTGTTGAATTAATGTGTAAATATATTCTTCAACTGGCAAACCAAACAGTAGGGTATGTTTCTATTTCTGATGGTGAGAATAATACGCATTAATTTTGAAATTATTGCCTGTAGGAATGGTAAAAATGTGGAACAACCCATGGAAGCATTAGTTGCCTTGAAATTCTTAGATATCTATTCCACATATTCACAATCATCTCAAGATTATTTAAAAGAATATATGTCTGAGGAATTTTTTAATTTATACAGTACACTATCTAGTACCAGTTAATATGAGCAATATGTGATTAAATTTTATGAAGCCAAAGTGTTTTAAATATCTTCTTTCGAAATACGCGCCATTATGAAATAATATTTATATAATTGTTTGGAATTTATGTATATCTTTCTAAATAATACATTTTTATATAATACATAATTGTGTACATATATTAATGTATATACCACATGCCATTTACAGGACGCAGATTTCTCGCATCCACTGATGAACAGATGCCATGCCACGAACAGTTAGTACTGTTATGAAATACCAATTGTAGAGTACGTGACAATTGAATTAAGAGCACTTTCTGATTTTCTTTTCTTTTTTTTCAAATATCTCAGAAATAAAACAAAAGCAGACACATATTACTAATACAAAATGTTTATAATAATAATAATAATAATCTTTAATGCCCAACAGTTACACAGACTACAGGACATTATGCACTTAAGAATAAAATTAAAATTGAAACAAAAATAGATGCAGTTAATGTAATACAAAGAAAATAAGAATTCAATTAACAAAAAAAAATATACACACTTATAATAATGTAATCCAAGTCATACAAAAAAAAAAAAAACTGAACGAACAATAATAAATGCAAATAAACCAAAGGGATCCTTGTATAATACATTGGCATTTCTGGACATATGTACCAATGGAGCCTTGTAGAGAACATTGATTCTTACCCTGGCTATTGAGAAGGTCGCTGATGATCTAGTGTCAAAACTAGGCACGAGGAAATCAACCCGGGACAACAGTACAGAAGAATCAATCAAATTATCTATTAATTTATAAAGAAAACCGCCACTAGCTTTCTCTCTGCGTGTATCAAGAGAATCAAAATTGTGCCTAGCAAGCAGACCCTCATACGTCGAACTAAAGGCAGGATAATGTCCATCAATCCTGTAGGATAAATATTTGAGGAATCTCTTTTGAACACACTCCAGGAGTAACTGCTGGTAATGGTAAAGCGGGTACCACACAACTGCTTTATAGCAGATATTGCAATAGTATTTTGTCAATCCTCTTTTGTCCTTTTATTACCGCACTAATTCTTTCTGGCATACAGGAAATATATGTTTTTACAATTTTTTGCAGTTCCGTGTTCTCTTGTCAGTGTCTGTAAATGTTTTCTTTTGGAACTACTATTGTTGGATTCAGGGGTGAGTACGTAAACTTTTTCAACATGCCTCACATATTTTCGACTGGATTTAGATTCGATGAGTTTTCTGACCAGGATAAAAGGGGTATGTTATGTTTTTGAAACAGTTTTTTTTATTGATTTCGCTGTATGTCTCGATGCTCCATCCTGCATGAAAATGTATGGTCCTACTTCATTTAGTGAGTTTAGGAAAGGCAAAAATAGAGTTTCCGGTGTTATTCGCAATTATACATGACCAGATGATGAGTGATGGTGAGTATTTAATTTTTTTCTGTACAGCTTCATTACTATAACGTTCCTTTGGTCATCCCCTAACTAAATTAATGTTCTTCATTACTTCAAGTCAGAGTTCATCACTGAGGATCATCTGTTGCAAAGAGAATGTGACTTGTAAAAATTAAAGTTATGATACAAATTGATACTTTCAAGAAATAATTCCATTGCAGGCGTGCTTTCTTCATTTTTGGTGTCAACCTAGGCTTTTTGGTTGATCTGTGACATATGATTCCGACAGCGTACAATCGTGATCCGCGCTCAGATATGCTTATGTTATATATATATATATATATATATATATATATATATATATATATTTTTAATTCATCTCGCAGCTCTCTAGCAGAAGATCGTCCAATTTCGAGTGATGTTTTTACAAGAGCCGGTCGTCTTTCTCGGTTGTTTTACGGACACTACGGCAGTAACTGCGACCGCCCGATGTTGACTAAATATTTTCTCAAATGTTCGGTCGACTGTATAAGAAACTTTTTGCATTATTGAAATTTGTTTTAATAAAGTCCCTATTTTAATGTTATCCGCGCTATCAATATCTTTTACTTTTCCCATTCCGAATAAACTACAAAACTTAAAAATTCACTAAAGAAAATATACTAATAACATAATTCACAATATATTATTAAAAAAACTTTAATACACGGGCACAAATACAAATTTCAACTAAATTTGGATTTTATTCGTAGTGCTTTTATATATTTCGTTATCTGTGTTTAGACCTTAATAGCAGATATCTGACTTGCAACCGATAATAAGGGAATTTTCCTAATAATATAATGGTTGTTTGTTTCTAGGAAAGATCCTCTTTGAACAGGTAAGTCCGTTTTTTTTCCACTTTTTATTTGAGCGAATTCAGATTTTCGGTTTTCACCAACATAAAAGTAAAAAAAAAAGATCCAGACAAATCTGAATTTAGAAATGAGAGCAGCATTATCATTTTTAGGTGCAAGTGAAATGATCAAAAAATGCCAAGTTCAAATTTCGCATTAAATGTAATTAGTAATTTATCATTAAATACACATTTTATTTACTGAGTAATGCAATTTTCATTGAAAATTTTCCATTGCTAATTTTATAAAATTATTATGAGTACGTCAATCAATAAACCAAATAAAATTCTTTTAATTTATCTTAATGTGTTAATATGCTGTCAAATTTTTAAATTATTAAAAGTATACCGTGCCGAAAAAAAGGTTGAGAATCGCTTCTTTAGATCCGTAAAAAATTCAAACTACTGTACCTTGTCTCAGAATACGAAGAAGTGATTCAAATATTGCGCCGAAATAGTACATATTTTCAAGAGATTTCATTGGTTCTTAAACAGGCAATTTAATATCGATAAATGAATGCCAGATATCCGCCATTTTTCATAACCTGTAAACGTTTAACTACATTTTTGCATTGTTATACTATATTTTTCTGTATTATTTAATAAAGTCTGTACTTTTAAGTACAAAAATAAAATGAGTGATCACCAAGGTTCTAGCAAACAGTTAGTATCACCACCCAGAAAGCGTGAACGACTGGAACACCTTACGCATGAACAAAAACAATCAGTTTTGAATATATATATATATATATATATATAATATTAACACTGCAAACTCCACCAATGGAAACGACAGCAATTGTAACGAACATCTTTGAAACGCTAAGTAAGTTGTAGGTATTACTTCTATAACAATATATTATAATGAATGTATTGTAGGGCTGGCCAAATCAACTGTATATCGAGTTATCCAAGAATATAAACAGACAGGTGAAGTCAGCCCATTTAAAGAACGTGTAGGCAGGCATTCCAGCCTTCTAGAATTTGATGATTCTGTCAAAAGTACTGTATGGCAGATGATGCATGGTTTCGTTTTTAAAAAGGAACTTCCAACACTTAATAAAATATTGGGAAAAATAACTAGAGATGGGTCCATACCAAAAATGAGTCGAGCAACTTTACACAGATTCTTGAAACTCATTAATTTCAAGTAAGTGTTATTAAAGTGACTTATTGTCATGCACAAGTGAATCTGATTAGTTGTACTGCTAATGTTTCTCTATTTTTATTCTTTGTTGTATATTTGATGGAGTTTTATGATAAACTTTAATAGCAGTTTACATGTTACCTTGAATTTCACAAATAAATTTGATATGAATATCAATAATTTATGACTTACAAATATATATATGTATATATATATATATATTTCTATTGAAAAGAAAATTTCCTGAAATATATATTTTAATAATATTTAATCTTAATTTTGGATAGGTTGTACTTATTAATCCAAAAAGTAACGTTTGTACAACCATACTTCCATAAAAATGATTTTTTTTCTTTTATTTTTATATAATGAAGAAAAACATTAATACTGTTATTACAAATTATTACATTCGCAACTGTTTATGCTTCATTTTTATGGTAAGTTACATTTTTAAGCTGTTACGCGTTTTAGCGGGATATTTGAATCACTCCTTGTTCTGAGACAAGGTATAACGTAGGACAATTGAAAATAAATCATATTTTACCAACATAAGTTGCAACTGTTATTATATACGAGAAAAAAAGGTGTATTTATGCACATTCGTAAGAATGAATTGCGATCGATATTGCTCATAACATAGTGCACTTTATATTCAACTTGGAAGGCTTTGTAGCTATTAATATGTATTAGTAATATATTCAAAAAAGTAAATTTAATAATATACATCATGATGGAAAATCAAAAATCAAAGTATGCGAAAAGAAGGAAGATTTCGTCAAGTAATTAATTGTAGTAGAAAAAGAAAACAATGAAATTGATATTTTCCGGAAAGAAACCATCATGGCGGACTCAAATCATAGCATGCAACAAAAGATGGCTTCGTTCAGTTTTCTTATCAATCGTTTGCTTAATTTCCGACTAACAAAAGTAAGATACAAAAAAGAATTGAATTTTATTAAAAATATCGCGAGATACAATAGTTTTCATTCGGAAATAATCAATAGATTAATTAGGAAGGCTAACATAGGAAAAACAATCCGGGACACCACATGTTTGTCACCTCAAAAGAATCGAGACAAACAATTTATATGTTTACCTTTTCATCGTATGACGAAAAATTTTAAGTTTTTAAAGAGCGCAGTTTTCAAGTTACATTTCAGTCCACTAACTCCATCAAATCCCCTTTAGGAAATGCAAAAGATATGGTCGAGAACGACAAAAAATCGGGAATTGACAGAATTAAATGTCTTAGATTGCAGTAAATAATACATCGGCCACACAAAACGATCAATAGAAACCCGGAATAAAGAATATTTTGTGCACATAAAATTCAATCAGCCAGAAAAATCTGGTTTAGCAAAACATGTATTGGAAAGTAAGTGTTAACACGGATTGTTTGCATTTGATAAAGAACGTATGTAATTATCGCGAATTAGATACGTATGGAAGGATGTACATTTTGAAGAATAAAAGGTGTGTTGAACACTGACCTGGGTTCCAACCATAACTCATATCTCTTTGGTCTCTTAAACGACAGACAAGGGAGAGTGCAATAAACACAAGTAGGTTCTTTTCTTCCCTTTTTTCCTTTTATTTTAGTTTAAGACTAAAATAAAATCTTTTAAAAATTATGTGAAACGAATATATAGTGTGCGTTTTGGCTTTCAACGATACAGATCATGTGCGGAATTTGGTTTTATACGGGTATTTTGCTGTAGTTTTCCAAGTGCGACACTGTTTAATTATCTGCTGATGGTGGAAATTTAGTTTCTCGAAATGCGTATTCAGAATATGAAAATTAAAAATGTGAACCTTTAGTGATTAAATTTTAAACTTTGTAATATTTCATTCAAGATCATAATGACAGACAACAATAAAATTGATTGATCCTTTTATTTATATGTTACATACTTTTTCTAATTAGCCTATGTTGTAACCATTTTTTTAGCAATAATCAATTTGGAAATTATAACTACTACTGTGGGCAAAAAATAGTAAGACTTTTTAATTTAAATTTCGCGCGAAAACCCATTCGTCGAAATATTTTTTTTCTAGATTGGTATGACTGTCAGTGACATCTGTGCCAAATGTCACATCAAAATAATCATTAGTGTTTAGTATACGCTTGTCTTTCTGAAGTACAAAAAGTGCATTCGGCGATTTTTACAATGAGTGAAATTATTCAACAAAGAAGTTCCGTTAAATTTTGTGTACGGAATCAAATTTCTGGTGCCGAAACGTTCAGAATGTTGCAAAAGGCCTTCGGTGATAATTGTTTGTTGCGAGCAAGTGTTTTTGATTGGTACAAATTATTCAAAGAGGGTCGAGAACGCGTTGATGACGAACCACGTCCAGGACGGTGCTTGAGAATCAACGATTAACAGTCAGAGACCTTACTGACATCGTTAGAATATCGGAAGGATCAGTGAAAACATTTTGAAAGATCATTTGGGCTTAAGAAAAGTGAAAGCACGATTTGTTCCAAAATCACTCAATTTTTTCGAAAAACAGCGTCGGGGTGACGTCTGTGAAACAATGCTTTCCGACTATCAAGACAAAATGAAAGGCATCATAACTGGAGATGAGACTTGGATCTACGCTTATGACCCGGAAACAGACGATCAATCGGCCGAATATCGTATCAAAGGTGAGCCGAAGCCCAAAAAACCACGTCAAAGCAAGTCAAAAATCAAGGTTATGTTGACAGTTTTCTTCGATTATCGAGGTGTGGTTCACTTCGAATTCCTTCCGACCGGCCAAACTGTCAACAAAGAATACTATTTGAGTGTTATGCGTCGTTTGCGCAATGCTATTCGTAAAAAGAGGCCAGAATTATGGGCCGACAACTCTTGGTTTTTGCACTACGATAATGCACCGTCGCATACTGCATTAATTCTTCGTGAGTTTTTCGCCAAATTTTCAACCAATATCGTGCCGCAACCACCGTATTCGCCTGATTTAGCTCCGTGTGACTTCTGGCTATTCAGCAAACTCAAACGACCGCTCCGGGGAAACCATGTTGAGTCAATTAAAGACATTAAACGTGAATCGCTACGCGCATTGAAGGCTATTCCTGAAATTGACATTAATAACTGTTTCGAGAATTGGAAGAAACATTGGCACAAGTGTATTGGGGCTAGGGGGGATTACTTTGAGGGGGACGAAATAGATTTGGAAGAAGAAATTAAGAATTTAAAAATTATGAACAAAGCCTTACTATTTTTTGCCCACCGTAGTATGTACACATTGCAATTCTATAATTTTATGTGTAATTCTACTTTACATATTTCGATATTTGAATTTGATACAAAATTTCAGTTAATCTCTTTTGGTAAATTATATTTTTTAAGATATTTGAGTGTTACGACATAATATCCACAATTTTAAATTAATCGCATCATTTGTCATAAAACATTTTATGCTATAAATGTGCGTTTACAAAGTAGTCCGCGTAATTTAAAAAAACGGTAATAGTTTTAATTTAATGTAAACAAGCTTATCAATATATTTGCAGTTTATTTTTCGAAATATATGATACACACTATTATGTTGAAATTCATAAAATTAAAAGGGTAAAAAGATTATTTTGAATTGTACTATCACATGCTTATCAATATCCTAACATTTTTTGCAAATCGACTCATTTCCAAAACAAGGTCATTATATAAAATTAATTTAATCAATTAAGGTTAATAGATCCCTTTCCATAATAATTCGGTAAACGTAATTTACCATATAAAATTGAGTTAAAAAATGCATAAAAGGAATTCACCACATTATAACCAACCGATGCAAGGTATTTTAAATTATATCCCTTACCTTTTGATTTCATTAAAATTAAAAACGTTAGTTATTAAGTATCGTTTAATTTGAAAACTGCGACCACTTTTTTACTTTCACATAATTAAAAAAAATTTTAAATAATTTAGTACTTTATTTTATAAATTATCTATATCATAAATATACTATTATTTCCAGTTTCTTCTTAATCCTGCTGTATGATCAAAAAGTGTAGAATTTTTAAATTCGCCTTTCATATCTAACATGTAATGTAAATAATGGCTTTTCACTTTAATTGGTAGTTGTGACTGTGCAGTTGTCCTGCTTTGTTTACAATTAATATGACTTAAAGGTACAGTCATCATCCTATTTTTTCCAAATGGTGTATATGTTACTATTGTTATTTCACCACCACCTTTACGTAGTACTAAATATCTAACGGATTTCAATGTAAACATCCATGCAACAGTTAATATACCATATCCTATAAGGAACTATATTAATATATTTCATGATTATTATAATTATCTAGTACCTATTAGGAAGCACAACACTGTTATTGTATTTCTGTATTTATTTTCACCTAAATTAATTTTTCTCCACCATGACACATTTTCTGATTTTTCTACGGGTGCATCCCGTAATGTTGTATGGGCGAAATGCGATAAATAGCTCCAAAAGCCAAACTGGCACAAAGCAAAAATGTTTATGTACTTAAAGAACTTGGGATTATCATATTTATATAAAATAACATCTTTTACTACGTTTGTATTTACATCTATGGTACTATTAGAATATGTTCTGAACACATTGTTTCTTAGAAGTGAAAATGCGGCAAACTGTTCTCGTAAACTTTTATGTATCCTATAAAAATACAACATTGTTTACTTAAAAAAGCGTCATAGAAAAAGAAATTGAAAGTAAGGTTAGATATAGTTCATGAGTTTTTAGCGAACTGACAAATCTTTATTTCACAGAAATCTACATTATACTCTAGACAACCCTAAAAATATAACGCAATGGATTTATATTTGATGCAAGTTTTAAAACTTTACAAATTTGATATATATCTTGATCAGGTAACCAATTTATTTACTTTTCTTTAAAAATTGATTTTGAAGTTTCAAAATTAAAATAAAGAAATTTTGGCGCCCTCTCTGATAGAATATTCAAACTCATACATTCGTATTGGTTACAGAAACAACTAAATAATCCCTGGATTTCTTTTTTTGAACATTGTTTTAACGGGCATTAAACATTACAATATTATGTTGGTATGACAAATAAAATACCGCTCGTTTACGATTAATGAGCCCTGGATCTTTCTAGATTACGGATTTATTCAAACTGCCCAGTTGCAAACGGTACTCTATTAAATCAAATGTTTCGTTTCATGGTAAAGCTTGAAACACACTTTAAAAATCCTACCACACTGACAGGGTAACCTTTCTCTGATGATTGTTTATCTTACAAACAATCCACTTTTCAGTGCCAACTGGTGATAAGAATCGCTGGTTTTTTCGCACGACTAAAGAGCATATTGCAGATGGTAATTTTGATGGAGCCTGTGATTGATTCACTTGATCACTGAAGGTTGATATATAACCCCTTGCCACATTAATTTTCGTATTCTGTATATGTATTTCGACAACTAAGTTGTCATCATCAGCAGATAATTAAAAAGTGTCGCACCTGGACAACTACGACGAAAAATACCCGTAGGAAAACAAACTCCGTACCGTTGAAAACCAGAATGTACACTGTATATTCGTTTCACAAGATTTTTAAAAATTGTTTTACTTAAACTAGGATGAATGACATTAAAGAAAGGAACACGGACAAGACAGATAAGTACCTACATAACTTATTTATTGCACTGTCCCTTTTTCTGTCATTTAGCAGACCGAACACAGGCGAATTGTTATTACCTACATCAATGTTTAACACATGGCCTTTATTCTTCAAAAATGTGGCAGATGTTTATACGCGCCGTCAAATGTCAAGCTTACCGATGTATGATAGAGGCTTAACGGTTTTGAAATCTCTCGTGTCGGGTCTTTGACTCGATCGACGCCTTTATTTTGTCATCATCCCCGGTTGATGTCTTTCCCTCACCGTTGTCGACATTAAAATCGCCAAATTTCATGCATTGATGTTCTTGTTGCCACCGTAAATTTTGGCAGAAACACACAACATACTTTGGTCTTGCATTTTTAATTCAAACATGAACCATATTGCTCCATTTTTTTTCCAGAAAGAAATTAGAACTTTTAGCTGTTAGATGGCATAACATAAAAGTAGATGCGAATCACTTGAATGGATGCAAAAATGAATTAACGTCATCTCTTATAAAAAAAAACTTCATAACTTTCTCAATAAATAATCCATATTTAAAATTAAATTCGTCAATCTTTCTAACACAATAATAATAAAACTACAATCTTCGCAATATTTCTTTTAATAATAATAATTTGTAAGTACATTGTACAGATATAACAATATATATCTTTAAACATTTGAATAAGTAATGTATAATTTTTATTTGTGTGTGTATATATTTTATATCATAAATCTTGGGAAAGGGTTATATACAGGAGGTGTCGTGTATATAAATAACTTCCAAAAGATTTCTTCTTTAATTAAATTGTGTATGCTATGCACATTATTCAAAAGGTTTACTTACGCCATTAAAACTATTATAAAAAAAGGAAACGACAACATAAAAATTAAGTTAATATTTCTATTCATGAACATTGTACAAGAAAAATTATTACATCCACACTAAAATTAAATATGTATGAAATATAATCACCGAAACAATGCTTCCTTGCATATTATACATATAAATGAATACATTAGTAGCGAAATATAAAACAATAATAATAACACGAACAGTCTAAAATTTTACAACGTATCGAAAATAAAAGTAACAGTAAGTCATAATTTTAAAAAGTAACGTCCTATGCTTAGAAATGTATACATTTGTTTTTTTTTTTTCATTAACAGCATTTATTCGAGGTGTCACACCTGAAAATAATGTAAGTCTAAATGAAACTCAAAAGCTTAATCACATAGAAGAGATTTGAAGACACAGACGGGTTAGTCAATCACAGCTCTATCACAGTTTCCGTCTATGTTCAAACTCAAGAACAAAACATACTCATCATCATCATCATCATCATCGTAATAATAATAAACAATTAAAAAAATAAAACATACAAACTGAACATCGATCATGTAGTTACCCCTATGTGAATACAAATGAATATTACATAAATACATAGACTAGAAGCAAAGTTGGATAATTATTAATATATAAGGTTAGTAAGTCCGTACAAATAAGATTTAATTTAACGTGGAAGACGGAAATATAAAAAACGTAATTAATATCAAATATGGACGTTCATAACTAACAAACTAAGTTGCATTGATAGGGTTGTACGAAATTTACTATTATGACATTTTATTTTAAGGTTATGACGGATCTCGATCACTGTGAAGTTGTTTTGTACATATTGCTATAAAACAAGGAATATGGCCATTTAAGTACTGTGGTTTGCATTTAACCAATATCATCAAAATAAAAAATAATCTGCTGTTTTTCATTGAAATATAGTAATATTTTTAAAAATAATATTATGGCTCTTATAAATCTATATATAAATGTAAAAAAAATAACTTAAATTAATGTTAGTCACTTTTAAAAAGCAAAACTAGAAAAATAAAATATAATTTAACTACATGACCGAATTACATCAATAATAATATTAACTAACAATAAATGTAAACTAACACAAACTGACATCTTTAATATGCACATATGTAATATATAAAAATTGGATTAATCCTAACAATTATTTTGCAACGTTGTAATCTTCAGTAATCCTACATTTATGATCAATTAACGGGTCAAAAATGGTAAAAAGAAAATAGAAAAAAACAGAACTTAGGAAATTGGTTTTTCTAGTTGCTGTCGTTAAGGTCACTCCACTCGTCAAGAATTTTCGCCCGGAAGTTCGTCTTCATTGTCGAGCTTGCTGGTCCCCGCGTTACAAAACCGACACTTACAGCACACTATACATGGTGCGGCTAGTAACAATAATGGTGAGGCCACTAGAAGGAGAATCCCAAATCCCGCAAATATCCCAATAACCTGAGTTCTGTGCCATATTACAGAAGCCCGGGAATGTCCTAGCTTATTTTTGCACGGACCCCTGTCGTAATGTCTAAGTAAGAAATCGTCCTGAAAATAAAGAAAAAATATTTATTTGGTATTATTATACATGCAATTTTATAATAAATTTCATATATTTTCTGTCCCGAATTTTAATGATATTGGTGGCGCCATCTGTTAATAAAAGAATAAATGAAATTTGGTACGTAGACATCCGCGGTCGTGGTCCATGCTATCTGCTTCTGGGTTTCCGGGCTGCAACCGCGTCACTAGTATATCTGCCGACGTTTCGTACCCATTTGTATGGAACATCTTCAGCCCTGAAGATGTTCCATACAAATGGGCACGAAACGTCGGCAGATATACTAGTGACGTGGTTCCAGCCCGGAAACCCAGAAGCAGAAAGAATAAATGAAGTTTATAAACATACTGAAACAAGTAAACTAATTATTTTAGTGGTACTGAACATTCTATATTTTTACATGGCTTCGAAGTCCCCAGTTTTTGCCTTGATTAAGGCTGAATAGGTGCGGCAAAATAATAATAATAAAATAAAAATGTTGCATATATACAATTAATTATAAGTTCCTGTGTATTCCAATATAGGAAAGCGATTTAGAAATGTACTTAAACCCGTCACAGTTAACAATTTACCTTGTCCAGGCGTCTGGTCCTCCCCATCGTCGTTGTAAATTTTAGATATACATCGTTTGAATAGACTGGCATATTTTTTATGTCAGTTTTGGATAGAATTTTTAAAATGTACTTTTCAAAAAAACTATACTTAATACAGTTATCATTAACAGTTCGTGATATATTGCTAATTCTTGGAAAAATAAGAATAATAATAAGACAAATTGTAAAAATTATAAAAATTGAAAAAAGGACTTATCGAACCGATTGCTCAAAATGTTTGCCATCAACTTTTTAACATACTCCCAATTTATGGCGAAACTTATTTTTAAAACAATGTTTAAAATATGAGGTGTTATTCTTCTCATTTCTGTTTAATTCGTTCTTTTAAATTATCTAAATTAAAAGGCCTTCATAAAAACTTTATTTTTAAATAACCCCATAGAAATAAATTCATTGGGGTTACATTCGGAGATATAGCTAGCCATTCCAGCAAACTCTGTTTTCCAATCCATTTGTTAAGAGAAGCGGCATCTAAATAATCTCGAACAGATCAAGAATAACGAGCTGTGTTCAATCCTGTTGTTACCAGATGAAGTCATTAGGAACATCTTAATCTTCTGGATTCGAATATAAATCTGCTAACGCTGAAACAAGCTTATCTTTGAGTTTTAAGTATCTTTGCCCAGTAAGATTATCTAAAAAGATATGTCCCATTTATTGTTCTGTCCTTCCTGGTAATTATAATATTCGATGATCACGTTATTAATTCATTCTTGTATTGTACATATCGATTATTTTAAGCAGATTATTTTTAAGCAGTGTAATATATCGTTTTAATGCGTTTTTTTGCCACCAACCTTCTAATATCACTTTCGATGTTGTTATAACACCTTTAATTATAACACGCCTTTTAATTATGTATTAATTTTTGTCGTTGTTTTTCTGAATTGATTCATTTCGAATTGACCAGTGCAGTTGTCTATAACTTATTGCTAATTTGTTTTATTACGGCATTTACAATTGATTATATTTTTTTATCTGATCATCTCGCTTACTAATTATTTTTCTCAATACATTCGAGCTTTAAGAATTCTTTTAAAATTTAAAGACGATGCGTCCTGGACTCTTGATGCATCATCATAAGTCAAATGTTGACTATTAAACAAATAATTTTTGATTTGTTTTAAATAAAAATCGAATATCGTCCACCTTACGTTAAATTGTTAATAAATGTTCGTTACTTACATCTAGGCTGGCCAGACAGTACCAACAAAAGACGTGCTTGCATCTTTTGCACATCATCTGCGCACAGCCTTCGTCTTTTTCTATAGGAACATTACACATGGGACAGCACTTGATGAGATCTGAATTGAATGGAATACCGACATCTTGCACCTGCAAACGAGTATTAAATACACTTTAATATTTAATATTTAAAATCTTCTAATGACTATCTCACCTTGCCTTGTTTCGCTAATTGCTTGTTATTTTCGTCACAAGTTAGACCCTGGTGCCATTCTAATTTGCAACTGCTACAGAAATCTAAGGTGCATGTGGGACAGTGGACACTCTGCGGCTGACATTGTTGTGAAGGGCACAACGTGCAAACCGTTTCACAACCAGCTTGCGGACACCAGGTACGGTTTTTATCTATTTCTATTTCTGTAATAGAAAATTTAACATATTGAATACGAAATTTTTTATATTTGGGTAATGTTAATAGTAGGGTTTCTTGACCGTGCAGAGACTTACAAAAGTTTTCCCTTTCCGGTAATAAGATAGCGTTACATGCGGGAAATGCATTTTATTTTCTTCCATTACGAAAATTACATTAAATTACTAGGTTGTTGGTGATACCCAAATGTACGGGGTACAATGAAGCTGTTTAAATCGCTAACTATTGGATCACACTTATATGTGTGTTAGACATTTGTAGAACCTACAGCATATTGGAACACGTTTAACCCTTTCAACGCGGCGGTACCTCATGTGAGGGGATGACGATCTCGCCTACGGGGCGGCAGTACCTCATGCGAGGCGTCAGACGCGCCTTCAAGGCGACGCCGTTCATTGGCTCTTTCTCCTTCCCACTTATTTCTATCCCAATGAAAGGAATTCTGTACGCTTCAGTATCGTTTTGTCTATTGAGAGGTAACATTGCCGGCCCATGGGGACGTCTTGGTCAAATAGGCGCCGCGTTGAAAGGGTTAAGTTTGTTAGCACATCACATACTTAGATGTTAAAGGAATCAAACGGGCTGGCAGTAAAATTATTGTCGCATATGGTGGATCATCAGATGATGAGTTGGGTAACAAAGGCCAGACTAATAAAATTGTTCGGAAATTGTTTGAGGGGAAGACGGAAACTGAATGTTCAGTTTACACAGATAATTTTTGTTTTATTACGAATAATTTGTTGAGCCAAATACATATATTACAAGAATGCTACGAACAAATAGAAAAGGAAACTTGATTAATGTTATAAATAAAAAATCCAAAAAAATAAGAAAACCAGTAGACCAAAAATGGTATACTTACGTGTTACCAAATAAGGGGTCTCTATGATTTCTGCAGAATTTGTGCGTGGTTACATATATATACAGCCTTGGCCATATGTCTGAAGCACCCCCATAAACGTGCAATATTACCTGAACCCTAAGAACGTAATGAAAGGGGCCATTACTAATGTGTATATAATGACTGTTTACCAGGAAAATCTCAAGAAGTATACAAATATTCTGTAGTTTTAAGGTTTATTGCTGTTAGTTGATCTTTACTGTTCAATAAGTGAGGTGTATTAGAAACGATATTGTGTTATAAAATTGATTTAACCAGTTGTATTGAATATTGTGTTTTTGTATAGTGTTGTACATTGTGACAACATGCCTAGAAAACGGGAGTTAGATGTAATAGAGCGAAGTAAAGCAGTGTTATTACATACTCAAGGACTATCGCAATCAAAAATCGCGAAAATAATGGAGCGGTCGCGCTATGCCATCCAAGCGGCAATAAAACGTTTTAAAGAGACAGGTTCTTACGAAAATCGACCGAAAAGTGGACGAAAACGTATTACAACGGAGAGAGATGATCGATTTTTAACGCGACTTTCTCTGAAAAATCGTATGAAATCATCAAAAGATTTATCTGCAGAAATAAATGAGCGCCAAGGAACTTCTGTATCAGCGAGAACAGTGAGAAGACGACTGGTAGAAGTAAATATACATGGTCGTAAAGCTCGCCGCAAACCCTTATTGAGCGAGGAGCAGAAGAAAAAACGGTTGTTGTGGGCAAAAAAACACAAAAATTGGACAGTTGAGGATTGGTCCAAAATCATATGGTCCGACGAATCCAATGTAGAGGTATGATAAATTAATGCAGTTTTACTTTTGTGTTACATAAATATGATATTTTGAATGTGCTGAATAGTGAATTGGAATTTTTTGAACAGCTATTAATTTTTCTATATCTTACGTAGATTTTGCCAACACCTGGGGCTCAGTTTGTTCGTAGAAGACCGGGGGAAGCGTTTGAGCCACATTGTATTGTGCCTACAGTAAAGTATGGGGGTGGTAGCGTGATGATATGGGGATGCATGACCACTAAGGGTGTCGGCGAAGTGTACGTCTGTGAAGGCAGAATGAACAGCAGTAGGTACATCGATATGTTAGGAGAAGTACTAGAACCGTCTATTGTAAAGCTGTTCGATTCCGATGAAGAGGCCTACATTTTCCAGCAGGACAATGCACCCTGCCATAAATCCAAACGTACAATCGAGTGGTTTAGCGCAAATAACGTGCCCATATTCGAATGGCCGGCACAATCGCCGGATTTGTCGCCCATAGAAAATTTGTGGCGTATTTTAAAGAGAAATGTCGCAAAATATAGACATAAAAACAAAAACGAATTAAAAGCGAGGATATTTGAAGAATGGGAAAAGATTTCACCCGAGATATGTAGCAAATTAGTGGCTACAATGCCTAAACGGATACAAGCCGTTATCAAATGTCGCGGTGGTGCTACAAAATATTAATGTATATTATTAAATTTGCATTCAAAATGTATATACACTTGTAGTTTAATTTTTATACCTCCTAATTTCATTTTACATCCAAAACTTGAGGGTGCTTCAGACATATGGCCAAGGCTGTAATATCGTATGATAATAAATTACAACGAAGGCATATATCATATAGATCATCATGACCAGATCTTAGCTTAGTTCGCATGTAGAAAGAAGACTTTACGTTAGTACAAAAAGTTAGCTATTCATCTATTCCAGACAATGTTATTGAACTCAATTCATAGAAAATGGTTCTTCATGAATTTAGGCTATTTGTAATCAGAAACTCATTATGTCAACCTTCATCAATTTCGAGAAAACCCGTACAATGAAGAAGATACCAAAATTTTATGAAAAAAGGCACTGACAATAAACCAAAAGACAGAGATGTGAACAATGCTGAAAACAGGTAAGAAATGGTATGTTTCAATATTTTTTTTGCCCAGATTGCCATATCTGGTCTTTGTTTGGAGCCTTGCCTTCAAGTTAACCACAAATATTGAATTATTTCTTACTTTGTTATCGTATAAACCTAGCTGATATATACGCATTCCTATTCTGCTTATATATGTAGTTTTTTTTTAATATATGTTCTAAAAATTTTATACAAACCTCTATTCAAAATACTCTTACAGTATGTGTTAAAATAATACCACTCTCATCACGCCAAAAGTCAAAATTAGAGTTAATTGCGAGTCTCAATGCTCAAAAAATCCAAATGCTAAATAGGTGATACAAAAGGTATCATAATTATCACCATATAATAAATATCTTTTGAAAATTTATATACCATGGTAATTTTAATGGAGCCTGTGGTTGATTAATTAAATCACTGAAGGTTGATATATAACCCCTTTCCACATTAACTTTCGTAATTCTGTATACGCCTTTCGACAACTAAGTTGTCATCATCAGCAGATAATTAAACAGTGTCGCACCTGGACAACTACGGTAAAAAGTACCGCTGAAAGCCAAAACGTACACTAGAAGTGAAGTGTACGTTTTGACTTTCAGCGGTACGGATCGCGTGCAGAATTTGTTTTTTCGTACGGGTATTTTTACCGTAGTTGTCCAGGTGCGACACTGTTTAATTATCTGCTGATGATGACAACTTAGTTGTCGAAACACGTATACAGAAAACGAAAATTATTGTGGCAAGGGGTTATATATCAACCTTCAGTGATTTAGTTTATATACCATGTACAGTACATTCGATGAAAATCAAAAAGAGTGACTATGTTATTCTGAGCAGAATTCGTCTAGGATAAAATAAAAATAATTTGAAGATAAACCAATTCTTATTATTCAACTACACCCAAATGTTTTTACGAGCTTTTATATTACCAGTAAATGCGTCAAGGAATATCCCAAGGAACATTCCGAATAATTTGATAATAACTATCAATATGTAAGCGCATGCTGAAAGAGGGTAATCGCAAAATTGATAGCATTGGCAAAGAAAAATGGACTTGGAAATTCAACAGTTCTGGTTTGGTAGAGATTTTATAAAGAATACGTTATTGAATACGAAGGATGGAAAGTGATCGGTTTTTAGGAAAGTCGATTTCTTTTGAGTTGAGAATAAACATCTGTAAAAAAAATAGGACAAAAAGCAAGAAAACTTAATTTTAGAAAATCGCTACTAACACGCAATCATCGATAGGGTCTTTAAGACTAATACGGTTCCCAGAATGCTAAAGTTAAGGGTATATTAAGGTCTACAAAAACAGTAAAACAAACGTTATTAACTGTATAGAAAATTTAAAAAATATTTTCAGCTGAACCAGTTCGAAGGCATGTGGCGGAACAAGAAATAATGTGGAGGTAATGGTCAATGAACAAAAGTTAAAATGCTTGGCGTATATATCTGGTACGGGTACAGAGAAAAATTTCATAATAGTAACACAGAGGTGATGACCAAAATCATGATGGAAGCAGGAATTACTGCAACGACTGTAAAGATACAATAAAAAATCAAAATAAAAGGATTCATAAACCTGTTCAACATATAGTGGTTTGTAATTATGGAGTACTCATTTTCGCATTACACATTAATATCAAAATATAGATATGTTTTTGCAAAAAATTACCTCTATTAAGTCTATATTTTCTATGTTTCTCTAGCAAATCATCACCGACCAGCCTTTTGATCTCTTCCTGTTTTAAAACTCCCTGAGATGGGCATTGTGTGTCCGGACACGAAATGTCGTACGCCCCCGCAGAGATTTCGAATTCCACATATGTACGCATACACTGCAAAAAACAGAAAATATTTAATTTAAAATATGTATAATACTAATTACACAATTATGTAGAGTTAATGCTAATTTTATACAAAATTTTAAAAATTATACTGTATTATAAGTAGCAGTTGTGATTGAATTACAAAAGTTTTACAATAGTATGCTATCTGCTTCTGGGTTTCCGGGCTGGAACCGCGTCGCTTGTATATCTGTCGCCGTTTCGTACCTCTTTGTATGGGACATCTTCAGGGCTGAACTACTGCACTGAAACTGGTGTAAGTCAATGGGGGACGGGTTTATATATGGGTCATGGGTCAATAGAGCGTTACGGTTGCGGTTGGATAGTTTGGAGATGCAGGATTGCCAGGCGTTGTGTAGGGGGGAGCCATCATCGCGGTTAAGGTTACTGAGGTGCTTAAAGATCTCTATAGTTTCACGGATTTTGCGATCATAGTAATGGTTAGTGCGGGATAGGATCTTGGTCGAGTTAAATTGAACATGGTGCCCGGTTTCCAGCCTATGCTCGGCAAGTGCAGAACCGGCTATGCGCAGCAACCTAGTACAACGCTCATGTTCAGAAACACGAGTGCCGACAGACCGCTTTGTTTCACAATAGTTTTAATTTTTACTCTCCTTCAAAATAATATTTGTCACATTCTATGTACTTCTTCATTATTCGAAACTAGTCATCAAACTAATTCTTCCATGCCCTCATCGTTGAAAACTTCCACTCCCTTGGCCTGTTCTTCGTTTAGGAAAACAAAGCAGTCACATGGAGCAATATTTTGAATGTTTTAGCACTTTCAATCACTATCCTATGAAACATCGTAGACTCCGATCCTAGATCAAAAGTGATGATGTTTTTCTTTAAGTAACGGGTGTTTTTTTTAGAGGTATAGAACTTTAAGTTGGCAACACTGTTTTAACTGGCGGCCATTTTGTCAGCTGTTAAGTGATTTATATTTAGTTTGGTTTGTCATTTCAACATGAATAGACTGACGCCTGAACAACGCTTGCAAATTGTGCAAATTTATTTTGAAAATCATGGTTCTGTTCGAAATACGTCAATATTACGGTCAACATAATCGTCCATCAGAGCAATTAATTCGATTAACTATGGAACGTTTTCGCACCACGTATACTCTAAATGATAACACGCATCCAGAGAGACGTTGTACAGTGCGTACAGAAGAAGTCATTGCTGCTGTAGAGCGTAGCGTAGAGGAAGACCCGAATCAGTCTATCCGCCATCGTGCATAGGAATTGAATATGTGTCCATCCACTTTATGGAAGATCTAGGTTTGCGTGCTTACAAAATCCAACTCGTGCAAGAATTGAAGCCACACGATCACCTAGCAAGGCGTAGATTCGGTGAATGGGCCCAAAACAAGATTGCCGTTGATCCCGATTTTCATAATCGAATTTTGTTTAGCGATGAAGCTCACTTTTGGTTGAATGGATACGTCAATAAACAAAACTGCCGTATTTGGAGTGATGATAATACTCAAGTGTATGTTGAGACACCGTTATATCCAGAAAAACTGACTGTGAATAATTGGTCCGTACTTCTTTAAAAACGAAGCTGGCCAGAACGTTACAGTCAATGGTGACCGCTATAGAGCCATGATTACTGACTTTTTCGTTCTTCAATTGAACAATCATGATGTGCAGGAGTTGTGGTTTCAACAAGACGGCGCAACATGTCACACAGCTCGTGCCACAATTGATTTATTGAAGAAAACGTTTGGTAACCGCATAGTTTCACGTTTCGGACCCGTGAATTGGCCTCCAAGATCGTGCGATTTAACGCCGCTTGACTATTTTCTGTGGGGATATGTGAAGTCGCTAGTCTACGCCGATAAGCCCGAAACGATTGACCACTTGGAGGACAACATTCGCCGCGTTATTGCCGATATACGGCCACAAATGTTGGAAAAAGTCATCGAAAATTGGCACTCCAGATTAGACTACGTCCGAGCCAGCCGTGGCGGTCATATGCCAGAAGTCATATTTAAATTATAATGCCAGAACATTATCTTTCGAATAAAGAAAATTTCATGTCAACTTAAAAAAATCATATTTGTTTTATTCCATTTCAAAGTTCTATACCTCTAAAAAAAACACCCGTTAGATTTCACTATATTGTGTCAAATCATATGGGCTATTAATTGTCAAAAAATAAAATACACGGAGACTCCATTACGGAAAAAAGAAATAACTTCCAAATTATCTTACGAATTGGGAGACTTGGGATGTTCATAAGAATTCCGAACATTCTCATTTAATATATTTGTTAGGGTGACTTTAAACGGATAATAATGTATATAAATGATAGGAAATACTAAAAAGAAAGGCAAAAATCCTTAGAAAAGTGTATAATTAATTATAATGTATAAATATCTTTTCAAAAAATATATAAATTATAAAAAAAAACAACTAAAAAACATTTCCTAAAACGGTAATATTATGCGCCCAGATGTGGAATAACTTTCTTGAATAAGCATGCTTCCCTTATTGATAATGCAAGAGGTGGTAATGTCATAGCGTATTCGGTTCCTTCAATATTTTTCTTAATCAGAAGTCTCTGAGAAAATTAATAAATTCTTAATTTTTGAATTAAATATGGTATGGTCTTGTCCCAATCAGTTTTCCAATACTGACTTTTCCCTTTCAAAATATCCAATATCTACACATTTAAACATGAACAAGTTATGAATTTTCAAACAAAACGCTAATGATAATTGTTATTAGCTTCCTTTATTGTAGTTTACTTCGGTATTTTACAACCGTATTTCTTTCATAAATGTTTTAGTCCATTTACTCATTCTTAGATAACAGCATTATCTTAAGTCACATGATGTCCCAAGGCGACCGAAACTACAGTACTCGGTACAGACGTTAGAGCAATGAATCGGAGCGTTGTCGTGATGGGAAAATCAAGTGACTGGTCCCGAGCGAGAACGAATGTGTTTGAGTAGTTCATGAATTCGGGGAGGCACTTTGTGTTTTCAACACCACGCGTTCTACAATTCTCAGGGTCATCATTTTCCAGATTGAAGTTCTAATACTGACAGAGGCGCTGCCGTTTTCGAAGAACGACTTTGTTTTCACTTATAGTAAACTATCGACATTTAGCTGTTCATATTGCCAGTTTTTTTTAAAGATCTACTATTAAACTGTTTAATGTCTATGAGGCACCGGTCGTAAAATCTAAATAGTTTTTGTTAGATGCTTTACTGGGCACGTCCTAATAGTAAAGTCGGATTTAATCATCTGTCAATATTCTCTTAACACTATAAGTGATATATTTCGAATATATATTTTTCATCTCATTTTTTTAAAATTTAATTAAATAGGATTCAGTTATAAAACATTCTAAAATTATTAATAAGAGATAAGGTTGGCTTTTTTAGTTATGTACCTTTGGTGTATCATAAAACCAAAACCTTCTATTTCAAAAACGAACGTATTTATACTCGTACATCATTTCCTAGAATATTCTCTTTAATACTTCACAATTTTAAAGGGCTTTTTGCGACCAAGTTTCTAATAATATTATATCTAGTATTGTCAAAAACTCTTATATCGCGCCTTTCAATTATACTTTCCTTTTTTTATTCATTTTAGAATTGGGTTCTTGTTCTCTCATTGGTTCATTTCGAACTAACGATTGCAGTTTCCTTCGTCATACCGATTGTTTTAAAAGCCTCGAGTTTTTAGAAACTGTTTCTCTCATATATCGCTTCCGGCGATATACACGACGTTCTGCCCAATAATATACATACACATACGCAGGTACACGTGCGGGTCTTTCGATACCTACTTTATTTGACTAAGATTTGTATATTTTATTCTACAACTTGATTACCTGTTTTTTTTTTAGAGTTTGCGTTAATTACTTTTCTTTTTATATATTGCCTTCGTTTATTAATCGCTAATTATTATGTAACATATTCAAGGCTTTATCTCTACATTTTAATGTTTTCGAAGTTCAATAACCTGAACAAGTATAGAGAGCTAGGGAAGAAAATTTAAAAAAACTCTAAATACCTGTATCGAGGATACCTGATTCAAGATTCTATTATTACACTCGTTCACAGAAAAATAATGTACCTATTTCAAATGTTCTCAACAATGCTGTAAGAATAGTCGATGGCTACAAAAAGTTTTTCCAGTCGATTTCCTTGCAAGACAGTAATATAATATCTGATCCTCCCATGGGACATTATATGGGTTTAAATAGTTTGCCATTACGGTTACTTTTGTTTCTGAAGATGAAATACTCCAAAGTCTCGAGGAATTGAGGAGTACCTTCACTATGGGTCACGATCATATTCCTTCTTTTTTGGTAAAAGATTGTGTTTACGTTTTTGCCAGACGTTTATGTTTTATATTTAATCTCTCGTTGAAGACTTCAGTTTTTCCTGAATTGGAAAATTGCAAGACTTACTCCTGTTCATAAAAAGAACGATATTAATCTAATTAAAATTATCGGCCAATTGCTATAATTAACATATTTGTCAAAGTGATGTCTAGGGCGTTGCATATATCAGAAACTTAAGCCTCTCATTTCAGTTGATCGGCATGGGTTCATCAGCAAGCGTTCAACTACAACTAATTTGACCGTCTTTACTCAGTACCTTTGTGAACAATTGGATGATGGAACCCAGGTGGATGTTATTTGTACCGATTTTATCAAAGCCTTTGATTGTATTGATCATCGAATACTTCTCGATAAATTGGAGATTGTGGGGTTTTCTCCAACATTAATATCACTTATTTCTTCTTATTTATCTGATAGGAAGCATTACATTTCTTACTTGGGTCTCCATTCGAATCGCTTTATTCCTATCTCAGACGTCTCTTCGGGTATGAACTTGGGAACCTCACTTTTTCTGGTTTTCGTGAACTATCGAAGTTAAATGTCAAATTATTATTTGCCGATGATCGCAGTGGCACAGGTTTGTGATTGTGAGTTGTTACAGGATCAGATAGATATTGTACGTAATTGGTGTGGTAGACATAAAGTAGATATGAATATTTCTAAATGTGGAGTACTTTCCTTTTCCAGGAAATTCTGCACTATATATCATCCTCAAGTAGTTCCTTTCTACCACAACGTGAAAATATTGTAGATCTTGGCGTTACCTTGGATTCTAATTTGCCCTTTTCTTCTCATATTGAAAATATTACTATACCAACTCTAGTAAAAAACTTTGGGTTTTACAGTTACAAATAGTCGTAACTTTGATTCACTGGATGCAATATTGTCCGTATATATTTCAAATGTGCGCTCTAAACTTGGGTATGCTTGCTTGCTTTGGTCTCCTGTACATGCATACCAAGTACGTTCTCTGGAGTTAGTACAACGAAGGTTCCTAAAATATCTTTACTTCAAATATACTGGCTCGTATCCTGTTCGAGGCTTTGATCATCAGTTGGACATGTTCGGTATAGATTGTTTGGCACTACGTTGTGATCAGGATTCTATTAGATTTATATTTAATCTGCTTCATAATGGCATTGACGCCCCAAAGTTATTAGAAGAAACTTCCTCGTTCCAACGTTGGAAGAATAATTTATTTTACTGTCTTTACCTGAGGACAAATATACGTAATTGGCCTTTATAGAGAGGTCGCTCTCATTATAATACACTGTATAACAACATCATAAATATACATTTTTCACGGTTACCGTTGTTTCTTTCATGTTGTGCTGGTGCACATGGCATATAGGATTGTTTTTGTGGTTGTGTGCGCACACAAATGTAATTAATATATTTATAATAACCAACATACATGATACAAAGATAAAGGTTTGATTTAAATAAGATATGATCTATATTTACAAGCTAAAACCGAACAAGTTTATTACTACCGCAAACTATTAACAAACATTATTTAGATTTGTACGATGTTTAACAATAAATTATGAAACCTTAAAGTTAAAATTTAAAATGTTTAAAAAATTACAAAGTATTTATGTGCAAATTAAAATTTCTTAATGTAAAATTAATGCAAAGCAGTAACACTTACCTCAGAGCAGAATGAACAGCCACAGTGTAGGATACTAAATGACTTTTTCCAAGGCACCTCGCTGAGGCACAATTTACACAATAGAGGTGGTTCATCAGGTACCTGCACGAAACCGCCAGTAGACGTATTTAACGAGTAACGAGAGCTCGACGCCAAAGTCAACAAGCTGGAACAACGCGAACACATCCGCGACGTCGAATTTTGTGGGGACACGCGCAACCTGTTGAACGGTTGCAAGGGTTCCATACTGCCCGTCGATGCTGATGAAGCCGTTGACGACGATGAACCGAACACTCCGGTGGTGAGCGCGAGAACGGTCTCGCATTTCCTGAGACTAGCCAGACTTCCCCCGGCCGGTTTAACCAAGGCATTGTAACTTCCGTCTCTTTTAACTAGAGGAGCGGAAGTATCAGGACCACTTCCGCTATTCCTTCGTCTATTCACGAGGGATTTAAGTCCGGGCATAGTGAGTAGGTCGATTCTATTACGCGGACGGCGGCCGGATGTCGTTGTAGTGGTTGCTGTTGCTGTCGGGGGTGTCGCTGCGGTGGCGGCATGGGGTATGGGAATAGGGTTAGTCGTGATGCGACCCCTAGTCGACGTCTCCAACAACAGACTGCTGCTGTTCGCCACTTTCCTCGGGGATTCGTTGTACTCCGTTAGGGTGCCGTATCCAACGGACCAGGAGCATATGGCGCGTCGCCTTTCCTTACGTGAAGGTGGATCCGCCCAGGCAGCACTTAGACAGGGTCTTCTGCGACCACGATCGTTTACTCTCAGTGGTTGGGAACTATCGCCGCACAGCGGCTGAATTGGCAAGGTCATCATTACTGTTTTTTAACGCAGTGGTGGACCACTCAAAATGTCCGGACTCCGGGAATTCTCGTTCTATAGCCTGAAGTAATAAAAATATATTGATATAAGTTATATGTTTCGTAATAAAAATTACATTACAGAAGGAATATATAAAGGTCAACATACGAGGGTAGTTTAACAAGTAGTGAGAAAGGAAAAGAAAAACAAATTTTTTAAATACAAAATAATTTTTATTTTTCAATATATTCTCCTAAAAGAGCAATACATTTATTCCAACGGTGCTCCAATGCCATTATGCCATCTTTAAAATGCGATTCCGGGAGGCTTGTAAAATACTCATTTACGAAGATGATAAGCTCGTCGTTAGACGAAAATTTCTTTCCACCTAGTGCCGTTTTCAATTTTGGAAAAAGGTGGAACTCGGAAGGGGCTAGATCCGGCGAATAAGCCGGAAGGGGCTAGATCCGGCGAATAAGCCGGAAGGGGCTAGATCCGGCGAATAAGCCGGAAGGGGCTAGATCCGGCGAATAAGGCGCATGCGGTACTAATTGGAAGTGCGACTCGTGGACTTTGGACATCGCAACTGTGCTGTGTGAAACAGAATCTTTTTCTTTGCCATTCCTGGCCGTTTAGCACGAATCTCAACATTTAATTTTTGTAGAAGTTCTGCATAATATTGTCCGTTTATTGTGGCACCTTTCTGAAGGTAATTAATGAGCAAAATGCCCTTTGAATCCCAAAAAATTTATGCCGTCACCTTGTTTGCCGATAAAGAGGTTTTCGCTTTCTTTGGAGGTGCAGAACCACGTTCTAACTATTGTTTCGACTGTTGTTTTTTTCGGGTGTACTGTAGTGTATCCAAATTTCATCGTAACAAATCGCCCACAAAAATCAACCGGATTCCGCTTATAAAGGTCCAAACACTCATTGGGAATGCGCAAACGAGTGAACTTTTGATCAGTCGTAAGCAATCGCGGCACCCATCTTGCTGAAAGCTTGGAAAGGCCCAATTCTTTCGTTAAAATGTGGTGTACGCGTTCTGTTGAAATGTTTACCATGTCTGCTATCTCTCTCACTTTGAGTCGTCGATCTTGCGTAATAATACTATGGATTTTTATAATCATTTCCTTAGAAGTCACGATTTTGGGTGCTCCAGAGCGCGCTTCATCAACACAGCTTGTTCTACCACGTTTAAATTCATTTACCCATCTACTTATTGTGGCGGATGATGGAGCAGATTCACCTAATGTTTCCCGTAACTCATCTTTTATTTCGGTAGCTTTCATACCCTTAATTACGAGTATTTAATCACCGCACGATACTATGCTTTTTTTTATTTTAACAAAACGACGTGTTGCTTCTTTTTCAATCAGCTGTCAAAAATAAACTAATCAACCGATTTATCTAAATATCGGAATGTAAACATATAAATAGGCAGCCTAAATTACAGTGCGTTTGTTTTACCAATTAGAGCGCCACCTATGTGTCATTCTCACTACTTGTCAAACTATCCTCGTACACCAATTAATGACTTTCCAGCAGAAAATGCAGAGATACAAACCAAATGAAAATATAAATTTACGAATAGTGTAGATATCATAGTGTTGCTTGTTCATAGATGCGCGGATAATTGAATTAAATCGTATACCGAAAAACAGGACGTATTCTAAACCAGACGTATACCGAGGTTCCGCTATATCTGAAAAGTACCAAATAAGCTGATGACGTATCGGCAAAGAATAATTGTATATACAAACTGTACATGTATGTTTGTTTCCCTGTGTATTATTTTGGACTGTGCTTCATTGCTTAAAAATGTTGATATATGATAATTTAATTGACTACAAAAAAGGAATTATTTTTATTAATACCGTATAAAGTGTGTAACCTATTTAATTAGTATACGGAACAATTAACATTTAAATGACCTTTTTATTGAAAGTAACAAGTGGGATATAAATTAACAAATGTGTACGAAAGTTTGTTAATTGTCAAAATTCATTAACGCAAATATTTATTGTAATTGTGAAAACACTATAGGACAGGAAAGAATAAACTGGCGAAGTAAAGGAATATACTTTACAAGAAATAAAAAGGTAAACTCAATGAAAATTGTATCTATAAAAGAAAAAAAGTGACGAAATATGTAAAAAAAAAGTATTAAATAAATAGCCAAAAGAAAATATTGGCAGAATAGAGAAAAGTATATTGTTCACAACTACCACTAAGTTCTTATTTTTTCAACATATTCCGGTCATTAATAAAAATCATATGGTGAGATCGCATGTACTTGGACCAGTTACGAGGGAGCGTTTTTATATTCGCGGAATGGGGGACAAGGGGTGGAAATAAAAAAACCAAATTATTTTTCTTTTTCAATATATTCACCTGCAAGACGGATACATTTTTCACATCTTTCAATTAATTTATTTATACCCTCATAAAAAAATGATTTCTCTTTATTTGCAAAATACGCCGAAACTGCCTCCTTGACTTCATCATCGGCAGTAAATTTTTTACCCCGCAGCTCTTTTTTCATTTTCGGAAACAGGTAATAATCACTCGGGGCCAGGTCTGGGCTGTAGGGTGGGTGATTCACAATTTCGAAGCCCACCTTATGCAGGGCAGCTAACGCAACGCGGCTCTTGTGGACGGGCGCGTTGTCGTGCAAAAGCAGAACACCTTTTGTCAATTTTCCCCGTCTTTTCTCTTTAATGGCTTCTTTTAGTCGCTCTAATATTGAAGCGTAATATTCTCCGGTTATAGAAACACCTTTATCTATATAATCAATCAACAATATTCCTTCCGAGTCCCAAAATACCGTTGCCATGAGTTTCCCAGCTGATTGTGACACTTTAAATTTCTTGGGAGGTGCTGTGCCCTTTTTATGCCACTGCATGGAGTCTTGTTTGGACTCAGGTTCATAATGATGAACCCAAGTTTCGTCTCCAGTAACAATTCCGCTCAATACACCATCCTTGTCTTCATTACAGAGGTCCAAAAATGCACGCGATCACTCTACGCGCTGTTGTTTTTGCGGGGGCGTGAGCATTCTCGGCACCCATCTTGCGCTGACCTTAGACATGCCGAGATGATCGTGTAGGATTTTAAAAATGGTTGTATCGGATACTCCAACCATTTCTGCGAGTTGTTTCTTCTTTAGTCGAGCATCTTCGAGTACAATTTGTTCAACTTTTTGGATAAGTGCTGGCGTGGTCACCTCAATGCTCCTGCCCGGCCTCGGGTCGTCTTCAAGGGATTCCCTTCCTTGTTTAAATAAACTATGCCACTTGTACACCATGGTTTTTCCTGGACAAGAGTCGCCGTAAACCAATGACATCTCATTCATTATGGTCGCGACTGATATTCCTTGCCTGGTAAGGAACTTTATAACGGCACGATATTCGATTTTTTCCATATTTCACTTTTCACTCCTGATTATGTTACTTGGTGGACGATAGCTCAAAGACTAACTGTCTAATAACAATGAAACTTCGTATTTATACTAATCATGAGTCGCTGCACAGGCCAAGCCCCCAATGCGCCTACTCACCCCTCTACAACCCGCTCATTCCGTGAATATAAAAACGCTCCCTCCTACTAAGCACGCTTTTCGAATTATTCAGAAATTCTATTTGGAATAAGGGATACAATGAGGTGGTGTACCATTTTGATGAAAATATTCCGGTTGCAATTCATCAGCATGTAACTCATTAGTAATTTACACTAAAATCCCCTTCTAATATCTTTCAAAAATTATTTTTATTGAATGATAATGTTCACATTTCGCATTGGAATAGCAGTCTAAACTTCAATTTTTGAAGATGTGGCGGAGATTCAATGTACAGATGAAGAATTTCTGTAGACCATTATATGCATATTGCCAGAGTTCAGACAATTCAAAACATCGGACCTTGCCTCATCTGAAAAAATGTTGACAAAACGTCATCGTTGTCCAAAGTATTCATAAGCCATTCATGATAACGGCGTCTTTGCGGTGGATTAATTGGCCAAAAGTTCTTGAACAGACATTATTCCGTTTAAAGGTGGAGGTAGATTATTTTTCCACAACTGTATAAGTTCCAACAGGTAGTTCACTTTGTTGTGCTAAGGGACGGATTGAATCATCAACGTATTGTCTATGTTTTCGGTTGCTTTCTCTGTGCGTTTTGTAGGACGTACATCTGTCTTCCCGCGAAAGAGATTTATATAAAGAATAAAATTTCTTCAAAACTGATTATATTCAATAGCAGTTTTTGGGAATTGAATTTGCAACTCTGTTAAACATTCTTTAATTGAACAAGAACAAATCCTATCAATCTTATGATCGTTTAGAAAATAAAATTTAATCATAAAAATAAATGTTTTTCAGTAAAAAGCGTCGCTGTTGTTAAAAACTATTATACGTAATAATAATTTAATTGTGAAAATAACGTAAAATAGAGAATAGAACAAGTAAGACACTGACTACACAACTGCCTAAATAAGTACGTCTGACATTAGATCCAATTGACATTTTGCAGATCCAACATGTCGTTTGGCGTCTCAGAGAAACCACGGCTCATTAGAGATGTTTTTTTTAAATGTACGATACTAGTCGTCCCATGCCTGGGAAATACAGTAAAGTACTTAACGTACAGGGTTTATTCCAAAAGTAGTCGGACTAATTCGATAAATCAAAATTTATTGCCAAGAAACGTACATTGATTTAATAGTCTTCAAAATAACAACCCTTGTGTGTCAACACACTACTTCCAGCGGTTCCGCCATTTGTAGTAGGCCTCCTGGAATGTGGCAACTGGAAGGCCGTTCAATTCCCTCTTCACGACCTTTTGTACTGCCGAGCCGTGGCGATATCTTATCGTCTTGTCTTGAGGCGTGAAAAAAGGAAGAAGTCTGCGGTGGCGGTATTTACGCTCTAAGGTGGCTGCAGCAACGTTACCACGTTATGCTGAGCTAGATATTTCCTCACGGCGAGCGCGGTGTAGTTCGGAACATTGTCGTTGTGGTAGTGCTTTCACGATTTAGCTCATTTCTCAATAACTTAAGGACACGTAGAAAACAGCTTTACTCCTCAAGAGTCAACGAAAGCAATCAACATGGATTTCATTTTCTATTTACTCATACGAGCTTTCTTGTAGCGACGTGAGGCGGAGGTTTGACATTCTGAACTTCATCTCCAAGTTAAATTAGAACACCTATGACTCTTCTCAATAACAACACTGCCTAAGACAATTGACTCATCACGATCACGATCAAGAAGTTCTTGACAAGTTTTTATTCGGTCGGCCTTTTGTTCATCCGTTAAAACTTTCGGCACGAACTTTGCACTAACTCTCATGGCCAAATTTTTTGTCACGAATACTCAAACTGCGAACAGATTTTTTTTACAATCTGTTTCGTCCACACCTAGCCAAAGATTTTTATTTTCGAACTCTGGATTTAATTCTATTTATAACATAATTCTATACAACGTACAAAACTGCGTAATACAAGTGAACACTTCCGAACGAAGACGCACACTGCATTACATACATACATATCAACAACTAAATCACTTCTATAATCTCGGCGCATGCCTAATGAAGCGTTGACCGAATTTCCACAATCTACTTATATGGGTTTTTCCGAACTTGCATGGAATATTGAATAGGCAGTGGTCATTTTTAAGGCAGTTGAGTTGCGTTGGCAAGGCGAAGGTAATGTTTCAAATGCGTATTAATAGGGATTTAAATAAAATGAGGTTATCGTTTGGGTAGGTTTCACTCTACCTCTCTTGCACTTATATGACACTATTATCACGTTATTCTAAACTGAATTTTTATAATTTCGGGAAGCAACAGTAATGTTTTTGTAATTTGTTAAATCGATGGACCCTTTCTTCGTTATTCATTGCCCAATGTTATGCATATTTAATTTAGAAATAACTATTTCAAGTACATATTTAATATTTATTTTATTTGTACACGCTATCATCTGGTAGTGTTTTCAAAATAATTTGTTATTCTATATTTGAAACTATATTTACGATATTTGTAAAATATTGTGGTCAATTTTGTTATTTGAACGAATGCCTAATAAACACACATTAATATCTATTAATGTAGTCGAAAAAATAAAAAAAAACAATTATTTTATGATTAGGAATAAAAGTACTGGGCAAAATGGAAGGTAGATATTGCATAACATATTGAAATAATACATACATATGAGCTGAATGTGTTTGCTTTAGGTATTGACTTGTGCTAATTATTGTACGAGTATCATCACTGCACATTCATACATACATATTTAAGAATTCACTTACCAATTGTAATAGAAAATATGAAATTAATTCTGTGCACACACATTCTGAAAAATCAAATTAAATTTTTTGTAGACACCGTATACGTTTTTACATATATTTACGAACAAGTGTAATCTACATTTAATTAACTGATAAGTTAAACATGGTCACAGAGATTTGTCCGATATTGAAAGTAAAAAGGACCCTTGTTTTTAAATGTCATGTATATTTAAAAGTGTTTTCTTTTTATATACAAAAGGAATAAAGCGTGAATAACAAAAGAAAATATCTAATGAAGGTGATATCTACTATCTACAATTGCGAAAATCTTATCTCATTCCTTACTAAAAATACATAAGTTTCTATAGTTATCATATAATTCGACTGGGTGTTATCTATTATTTTAGAATATCGCTATGTGAAAATCATTAAAATAATACAACACTTATTCTATCAGTTATCAGAAATAAATATATAAACGTTGAGTATCCAGTTTTGATTATATTAACTAAAACTTCTAATTTTTAAAATATTAAGTTGTTGGAAAAGGTCATGAGGCATTTTTCTCTACGGATTCATACTTTATTTTTTTTTACTTCCTTCGCAGGAGACTGAAAAACACGACTTCAAAATGTCACCACACTAAGAGTAATTTTCGATGACATTTGAGCTGAATTTTTAAGTCGGGACTATCATGGTTTTTGCACCGTATTGTAAGCAATCCACTTCTCATCACCAGTTAACAATCGCTTCAAAAAAAGGATCATTCTCCTCGCGTTTAAGGAGCACGTCGCAAATGTTTATGCGCGTCGTCAAATGAACTTAGTTTGTTAACCTATCCCAGCTTCTTAATGGGGTTGTGAATGTTTGAATAATGGATGTTTAACATTTTTATATCTGGTATCAACGCCTTTATTTTATTATCAACCTCAATGAGCCTCTCTGACCGAGATGTGTCGTTACGATTAGGGTCATCAGTGTAAGTAACTTTTCACAACACGTTGTAATTTGTCGATGGCGAGATTTGGTTTGCAGTACTGCTCATTTTCCGACAATATTAATTAAAAATGCCAGTTGGAGGTGATTTAGAAAAGATATAGAAGTTTTTCTCATTCTCATCACCAGTTATTAATCGTTTTCTTTTTAAATCACTATGGTTGATATATAACCCTTTTCCACATTACCTAATTCTGTATACGCATTTCGACAACTAAGTTGTCATCATCAGCAGATAATTACAAAGTGTCGCACCTGGTAAACCACGGCGAAAAATACCCGTACGAAAACAAACTCCGTGCGCGATCTGTACCGTCGAGAACCAATAAGCAGCATCAAAAAAGTTTTTCTGCCATCTCCTGAACGGATTCGCGAATTTTATGAACACTGTCATGGCATACGAGAACCATCCCACACTGGGGTACTTGGTTAGAAGCAGTTTTCTATTATTCAAAACATTTTAACACAATAAAATCCTTAGTACTATAGTTCAACCTAAAAAAATCAATAACCATTAAAGAAAGCCAGATAAAATTTAATAGTGCTGGTGCTCACACGGATTTACAAACTATTCATACGAATTACATATACTAGCAGATGTCATAAAAGTACTTCATTAGCAAGCATTAGTTGATAAAACAAAAATAGTTGAATGAAATGAGTTAAGTGTTCTTGCATTAGAAAAGTTTCGTAATCATAAACCTTTTTGAGGCAATATCTAATAAATTTGGAACTTAATTGCCGAAGCTATATTCCTTGCGATGTATTTTAGAGATTGTCGATATTATTATTTTTCCTCAACAGTTAAATGTCGACATCTCAGATTCATGGACTTAAAATTCGAAATAACTTTGCCTAACTTGTAATTTTATTGAATGAGAACTCTGTCACTGCGCTACCCGACTACTAATAAAATATGGGTTATTAGGAGTATATATACACTAGCGTCCATAAGTTTAATCGCACTACAGATAATTTTAATTGCAAAAGGAAATAAAATATTTAAGTAATACACTAAAATTTTATCCAAACTAAAATCATTTTATATACATATTTGCACGTTATTTAACCGAAGTATTTTGTATAAATGAATTGAACGCCTTATTTTCTATTTCAAGAAATAATATTCAGGTAAGATATATAGTAAGGTGTCATGGAGATTATCCCTTACTCGGAATTGCTTATTGTATGGTTTATTACGTGAACGTAATAGCCAGTCTTTACCTGATATTTGGGCGCTTGTAAGGGTATATTTTATGTCTATTACACAGTGAATACTCAGTATTCACGTTGTTAATGAAGTGTCAGCAAGTGCTATCAAGTGAGCGTATTTTGCTTCATTGTGTTTAAAACATGGCAAGGAGAAAGCAACTAACTCTTGAACGAAGGGCAAGAATTATTGCTATGCACGAAACAAAGCTTTCTAATAGAGCAATCGCCCGAAAACTAAAATTTCCGAGTATCGTTCGTCAAACTATGGCAGAAACTGGCCAACTCGGGGACCGAAAACGCAGTGGACGGCCGAGGATAATTATTATTAAAAGAGAAGATGAATATCTGAAATTAATGTCCTTGCGCAATCGTCGCCTTACAGCCCCGACATAGCAGCACAATATAACGTATACCACGAAACCACGTAACAACCAAACGCCGTTTAGCTGAAACTGGAATTAGAGATCGAGTAGCAGTAAAAAAACCACGTCTGTCTGCACAATATAAACAAAAAAGATTGGCCTGGGCGAGAACACACAGGTAATGGACTGTCGAAGAATGCAAACAAGTCTTATGGACAGATGAATCCAAATTTGAAATTTTTGGAAATAAGCGCCGTACTTTTGTTCATCGTCGTGTCGGGGAGAGAATGTTAGATGAATGTGTGCTTAAGACAGTGACACATGGTGGTGGAAATGTGATGGTTTGGGATTGCTTTAGAGGTGGGTGCAAATCACAGAAAGAATGACCAAAGAAGTCTAGTTTGGTATATTGCAAGAGCATGCTCTTCCGTAAGCGATGCAGCTAATGGGGTCGTGGTTTGTTTATCAGCAAGATAACGACCCCAAACACATAGCAAAGATTGTAAAAAGGTTTTTCGCCGACAAAACTGAAAGAGGAACCCTTATATTAATGACATGGCTATCCCAAAGTCCGCACTGCAATCCGATAGATGTTATGATGTTATGGGACTGTTTGGATCGTGAAGTGCGTAAAATACCTCCTACTAGCAAGACAGATTTTTGGGGTTTGTTGCGGAATGCATGAAACTCTATGAGGAATATTTCGACCGACTAGTTGAACGAATGCCACGTGTTTGTGAAGCCGTGGTCGCAGCTAGGGGTGGTTACTTTAACGAAAGTAAAATTTAAGCTAACTTATTATAATATTACTTAGATTAATGTCAAATGCTTGAATTGTATGTTAATTTATTATTTTATAAATAAATTTGCCATGAAAATAAAACAGTCTCTTTAATATCATCGCGCAATCAAAATTATCTGTAATGCGATTAAACTTATGGACGGTAGTGTATATTTTCGTTGGCAGGTTCTCTTTTAATTTTTTTGCTGTTACAGATGTACAAAATCGGTTCGTAGTATAGCATATTTTCTTAAAATTCAGTTTCTTTTTTTTAAAATACGGTTTCGTTTTTGGTAAGGATACGGTTTAAAGAATCCAGTGCAAATTTAAACTCTGTTTAACAATTGTTTAATTTCACGAAACTTTAATTTCACGAAGATTATATAAAGTTTTGTTGTGGATTATGTATACATGGAATTATTATTATTGTTGACAGTACGGTAAGTTTCCTCGAATGCCATATCGATTGTATTATGAGAAAATTCCAGGATTTATGTTGTCTTTTAATATCGAATTGGCTATGGGTAAACCATATGGATTGTAAATATTCTATTTTTAGTAACCAATTAATTAAGCAATTAATTATATTCTTTGTAGATTAAACACTTTATTATTGTTTTGTATTGTTAAGTACTTTTGCGTTGTATTTGATACTCGATAATTATTATCAATTCATTGCAAAACACATAGAACATTAAAAAAAATTAAATCCGAAAAACAATATTTTCGTAAATGTGTATGGCATACAGTGTTTGGTAATTAAATTAGCCCAGGTCTCAGTTATGATAAATAATATATTATTGTTAAGATAAATGTACATATTTCTTAAATACACGGACACTACCAGTCGAACTGAAAAGTCCCCGGTCTACCATAGTAAAACACAGTTTTTTGGCAAAATTCGATTTTATTATTCAACATAGTTGCCTTCGAGGGCGATACACCGATTATAGCGTTCTTCCAACTTTTCTATACCATTTTTGTAGTACGAATTGTCTTTAGCCTCGAAATAGGCCTCAGTTTCGGCGATCACCTCCTCATCCCTGCTAAATTTCTTCCCGGCGAGCATTCTTTTGAGGTCTGCAAACAGGAAATAGTCGCTGGGGGCCACATCTGGAGGGTACGGTGGATGGGGAAGTAATTCGAAACCCAATTCACTTAATTTGGCCATTGTTTTCATTGATTTGTGACACGGTGCATTGTCTTTGTGAAACGGCACTTTCTTCTTCTTCATATGGGGCCGTTTTTTTGCGATTTCGTTCTTCAAACGGTCCAATAACGCTGTATAATAGTCGCTGTTGATGGACTGGCCCTTTTTAAGATAATCTATGAAAATTATTCCATGCGCATCCCAAAAAACTGACGCCATAACTTTTCCAGCTGACTGTTGCGTCTTTCCACGCTTTGGAGCCGGTTCATCGCGTGCAGTCCACTCGGCTGACTGTCGATTGGACTCTGGAGTGTAGTGATGAATCCATGTTTCATCCATTGTCACATATCGACGCAAAAACTCGGTTTCATTACGATTTAACAGCTTCAAACACAGCTCAGAATCATCAACTCGTTGTTGTTTTTGATCGAATGTGAGCTCGCGCGGCACCCATTTTTCACAGAGCTTCCGCATGCCCAAATATTCATGCACGATGTGTCCAACACGTTCCTTTGATATCTTTAGGATGTCAGCTATCTCGATCAACTTTACTTTACGGTCATTTAAAATGATTTTGCGAACTTTTTTGATGTTTTCGTCGATGACAGCCTCTTTTGGTCGTCCACTGCGTTCGCCGTCTTCGGTGCTCATTTCACCACGTTTAAACTTAGCATACCAATCAATTATGGTTGATATTCCTGGTGCAGAGTCCGGAAACTCCTCATCAAGCCATGCTTTTGCTTCAACGGTATTTTTTCCCTTCAAAAAGCAGTACTTTATCAGCACACGAAATTCTTTTTTTTCAATTTTTTTAAATAACAAAAGTAGCTTCACTCTTAACGCAATATCTCAGTAACTAATGGTCGGATTTCTGTCAAATTTTGACACGTTTCGTTTGAAGGTTAGTACTATCTAAAAAACATATGGATTTAATAACAGTAACGCCATCTATGTGTCAGACCGGGGACTTTTCAGCCGACCTGGTACAACATACGTTTACTTATTTTAATATTACATTTCGGTGTCGTTAATCACTTGCCGAACTCGTAATTTTTACCTGCACCAGATATATTATTCAACGAAGATGAACTGGGAGGGGAGAGATAATGAATTTATACAAGAAACATTTATTTAGAATTATTGGAATCGTCGAAGAGTGTGTTCTACCGTTTTTTGTTACGTCTCATAACTAGATTACTTCAATTCTTTACATTTTTATCACGGATGCGTCATGGGCAAGACAAAAGATATTACTACAAACAGTGAAAAAATTGTAATAGAAAACCAAGAACTGGTGTTTGCATTCTCAAAGTGAAATTGCTAGAAAAGTAAAAGTTTCGCGTCGGACAATGGCGCAATTGCAATACTTATCAAAGACAATTTGCTAACACCAAGCAGTCGACAACATTGTCACCGGTCAAGCAAAACCGACGAAAGAGAAGACAGAAAAATTATTAGCATTGCTTTTCGAAATACACAAGCTTCCATCAGAGAGTTATTGCATTTTCTGCAACCCTTTAATATAAAGATATCAGAGCGACCCTTGTGAATTCGATTATGCGCTGCTGGATTAAAATGTCATCGGTCTGTAAAAAAAAATGCGTTTAACGGAAATAATGAAGGAAACGCACCTACAGTGGGTCAAGATGAGAAAATATCTTTGTATAAAATTATATCGCAAACATCCTAAAATTTATGACACGAACACCGGAGCGTTATAAAAAATAATGTGTAGCGTAAAATGTTAAACAATCCCCTATTGCGATGGTAAGGTCATGCATTATTGGAGTTGAAACAAGACTTGTGTACTTTTTCGAAGGTAAATTAACCAATATCAATACAAAAACGCAATAAAAATTGTTCTAGGTGCCACATTATTACTTCACTAGACGCAGAGGCAAATCCTTCTATGTTCATGTAAGATAAGAGTTTTGCGCGATTTCAATATACCAGTATTATCCTGGCGTGGAAATTCACCAGACCCCAATTTAATCGAAAATGTTTGGAGTGTTCTTAAATCTATTGTTCGCTCATCCCCAAATCCCAATTTAAGTGTTAAAAGTGTAAAAGAAAATTTGATCAGATATTGAAACAAATATATCTTATCTTCTTCCGGGCTTCCGGGCTGGAACCGCGTCACTGGTATAACTGCCGACGTTTTGTACCCACTCGTATGGGACATCTTCTGGGCAACTACTGCTACAGTTTATTGCACTGAAACTGGCATATCTTATAGTTGTGAATAAGTGTTTAAATCTATACTAAACATGTATGTAAAAGTACACGTTTTAAACTTCATGTGTTTATATTTTATTTCTTTAAAACTCTGAAACTGCAGGGGGGAGCTTATTTAATACCCGGTGCGGGATGTTATTTCTTGATCTAAACCCAATGTATTGTACGTAATTGAAATCAGCAAATTATAGACTTTCTGATATAGCCAAACCTACACACGTATTTCAAATAAGAAAGACCGTACAAAAATCCGGAAATGCATAAAAGCTGCAGATGTTTCAATACCACATTTGAATTCTAAATAAAAATTTGCCTTAATAATATCCAAATGTTATTTCGATACCTCTTACACGGAATAAGCTAAACAAACGTAATTTAAATTGTCGATTTTCCCTATCGCTCAGTTTTTTTAAAGTTTATCTGACCGTCACGCAACATTTGTCCCATTTAATCAACTCTCTATCTCCTAGGGTTCATGAGATCCCAATAGTGAGCATATTATCTGGTACAACCTGTTAGTTAATAAATATGATTTAAACGAAAAAATACCTTTATTAATGTGGAATCAGTTAGTTGTGTACTTACATACATTTCCAATACACTTTTTTTTTCTCACAATTAACCCCAAAATATATACTATTTTCATAAATAGCACCTACACAATCAACACAAAGAATGGTATAAGAAAAATCCCGTATTGTAATAATAAATTAAACAATTTTCCCGAACAATAACCATGATACATGAGCGAGAAAGCAATAATGAATGTGAATAAGTAACATCGCCATGTGAATACGTCAAAATTTAGTCTGGCATTATCATTTTCAGCGATTACGATAAACACAATATCATCCCATTATCACCAATTTTGTTGCCATTTAATCCTATTTATAAACAACCGAGCTGTATACGCATTAACATTCATCGTATGTAAAGAGGATGTTCGTTATTTTGCTGCGAAAAATAAGTTGATTTGAATTGAAAGAAGAAAAATAAATAAACAACATTAAGTGTGAGTAACAACATCTGTATTATTAACAGTGATGTGAGAATAAGTAGTGTAGAACCAACACAAAATATATTATGCTATCCGTAAAATGTAAACACGCAAAATTCTCATAATATATTTACATATGTAAATGACAATATTGTTTTTAGATTTTTTTTTTGCATATTCAAAATTACTATTCACTATGGAAAAATATTCAATGCTACCGTCTTGTCGGTAATAATAAGAAAGCTGCGGGTCGCGAGACGATTAACTCAGGGAGCCTTGGTTATCTGGGCAGCAACAGAACAGCGACCAGCTAGTTGTTGCGAAGATCGTGGTTCGCAAACTAAATAGTCGAAGATTGATGGAAAATATACGGGCGCCAAGAGCAAATAATAGCACACGTAATATCTCTTAGCATGTCGTAGTTCTGTTAACCCACTAAGTTACCTCCCTTAAAGATTCGTAATTCGGCAAAACAAGAGAACACCCTGTATAACAGACCAACCCTTTATTTAATGTAAAGTCAGGAAAACATACAGTGGTGAAATAATATAAAAAGTAAAACAGTTACCAAAAAAATGATTGCACGTCAATATGTAAATATGACGAAAGACTATACTAAGATAATAATACGCAAATAACTGATTCAATAAATTTTTCCCTCAAAATATACGTGTATCCGGTTCACATGAGTTAGTTACAAAATTAAATTCAAAACTGTCAAAAAATTAAAACTTGTACACTTATTATATATTACTAAATTGTTAATACAAAATACATTTCTGATTGCGATTTTATGAAATTATCGATACACAAATTACAGACTGTATATCAGTGAAATTACCAATACAAAAATATACTAGCTGATATTAAAACAAAGTTTTCAATTATTCCTTAATGCAAAATAGTCAAGGCCTCTATTTGATCTGAGCTTTCGTCGCTATATCTTCATTCGACAATGCGCAAATGTTTCAGGGGGACAAAGGGTTGAAGGCGATCAATCGGGGTCAGCAACATCAAAAAAACCATACAAAAAAGTGTATCGGAACCGAAAATGTACTTATAATAATAAGCTACGGTAAGAATACATAAATGCAAATAACGTCTATGCAATAATCATATCTTAGTTGTTAGGCAGGTTATTGTTTTCAAGTTCGTGCAGACCAGATTGTCCACGTCGACCAATTAGTTAAATTTAAATAAACTAGGCAAAAATAGGGCTCTTCTTCTTGACAATCCTCCGTAGAGTCATTTAACGAAACATAGAGAAGAAGCCTACCACACTGCACTGCTTGGGTTATCAAAACTTAATGATATAAAACCTATGCCAAACTGTACAATGCAAGGGGTAAAGGTGAGAAGAACGTTCGAGAATAAGAACCCAATAGACGACACGTGTTCCAAGGCCTATCATAGAGGTAAGCGCGTCAGCCAGATTGGTTGCCTCGCACGATATTCAAAAAAAAATCCAGACGTCGGGGCGATAAGGGTTGCTTTCCCACGATTTCAGAAATACATAGACACCACTGCATGAATGCATGAAAATAAACTAATGTGAAAAATAATAAAGCGGGAATTGAAAAAAATGTTACAACAAAGATATGCGAATATACGTGAATAACTAAATATAAATACTATACAGGGGTTTTCAGAAACGATGAAATAAAAAAATATACGTAAGGTGAAAATTGAACTGTAACATAATTATCTTTAAATTATATTTGAATTCATTTTCTTTCGTTTACAGTTTGAGGCTCAGAATCTAAATATAAACTAACTTTGAAATTTACCAAGAAGAAAGCTTTGCATACTGAATTTAATGGCAGAATTTGGAACGCACTGAACCAGAAAAGTCTGAAACAAACTGCTATATTACACTACTAGCATTTACAGCTATGTCCAGTGTTTTGTTACAACAAATAATCAATCAGCAGTAGATCTTATGCACAAAGTAGATGTAAGGTAGGACGGCGTTTTAAATCTACTATTACTTATCATTGTGATGAACTAGCGTCGTCTAGTTGTTAAAAGTTGTGAAAAAGGTTACAAATCTGCAATAAATATTGGAATTTTGATTTGAAGTTAATTTGTTTGATTACTGTAAATTGAAAGAAAAAATGTATACAACAGAAACAATAGTCAAGATGAAGATGACATAAATATCACTTCGGGCTCTAATTAAACGTCAAATCTCGGAAGCTAATTCTACTTATTTGCGTAACATACAGAATGACATTTCACAGGATCCTCAAAAATATTGATCTTACGTGCATGCCAGGAGATAAACATTTCTCCTGGCATGCACTTTTGAAGAGGAGACGTATTGGATTATTCGTTGGCATAAGTTTAATTTATTCCATCATATGGGGTTTATTTTGAAAACCACAAAATAAGCTTGAATAATTAAACCAATATTTTGTCTTATTGAACAATTTTCGGTATTTATTTAACAGAATGTACACTACCGATCACAGAAGTATAGACACTTGCTTATTTAAGTAAAGAAACTGAATACGAATGAATATTACAAACAAATTTTGCAGTAAAATTACTATTTATTGCTATAAAAATTTACAATTTAATTTACACGTTACATAACAATATTTAACGTTTAATGTAAAAAATATGTCATATTAATCAAACTTTTTTTCGTCAAAAAAACCTCCCTTGGCGTTTTATCACAACTTGCAATACGCTCGACAGTCTTACTATTAATTTGCATCGTGTATCTTGTGAAATCGTTTTCCATTCTCTCTCTAATGTTGTGCAAAGTTCACGTTGCAACGTACGACAGCCTTTTCTGATTTTTCAGTCTAACTTGTCCCAATATTTCTCATCTGAGATGAAATCGGGACTAGCTACGACATGAGTTTTAGTACGTTGACTTCTAGTAGTTGAATTAAATAGAGTTCGCACAATAATGACATATGTTTGGGGCCATTGCCATGCATAAACTCAAAATTTCGTGGAAGGAAAAACAAAAAAATTACTGATCCTCCTCCAGGTTTCTAGATGGGTATGAAACAACTCGGTAGCATTTTTTCGTTTGGAGATCGCCGTACAAAAATTCTCTGTCTGTTGGCTGAACATTTTAAATTTAGTGAAAATTATTATTTTCTGCTGCGCCATCGTTAATTAAAATCACAGAATTTAATTAAAAATTTCGGCGCTGAAGAAGGACTCGAACCTGTAACTGCCGTTTGCCAGACGAGTGCCTTGCCAATTAGGTCACCAGCCAGTATAGCTTTGAGCTCTCTGATACGCCATAAATCGTATTATGGAAACAGATATTTTTTAAAACCAGCAGTCAGGTTATTTTGATGTTAATAATTATATATAAATATATAATTAAGTTCCTTACGATGGGAAATTAATGAAAATTATTGTTTTTTGCTACGTCACTGTTAATTAAATTCATAGAGAAAATAATAATTTTCATTAATTTGCCATCATAAAGAACTTAATTATACATAATTATTAACATCATTTCGAATTTAAATTCCTCACTCCATAATACATTTTCCATTGTTCGATTGTCAAATTATTATGTTCTCTAGGCCATTCCAACTGTTCCTGGCGATATCCCCGTCATAACAGCGGTTTTTTTGTTGCTATTCTAACAGGTAAATTCGATTCTTGGAGAAGCCGTTGCACCGTATTTACTGATATGACTTTTCTCCCTCCTCGATTAAATTCAACCGCAATTTATAGCGCTGTTAAACGCCTATTTTATTTGCTTATAAATTTAATGTGATCATCTAAGTACTTTAGACGTCACTTGCGATGGCCCGGGACGATCACGGTCTTGTAAGACTACCAATCTGTTGATGGCGACGTAATGTAAGATGCACTGCAGATTTTTTATTTTTTAATTTGTCGGGTATTGCGCAGATCGAGTGCTCTTCTGTATATAGTGCAAGTATTATTGCCTCGTTTTCAATAGTTATTAGTTTACTGCGAGGCATGTTTCTCACTTTTACTAAACAAACACGTACGTACTATACTATTAAACACAAGCATGTCTATCGATTAAATGAACTGCATAAACTCGATGGTAGTAAACGATGTTTTAAAGGGTTCAAGTACATGTATTTTTAAGAAATGGTGATCTGTCTATAAATGATTGTTTAGTAATAGTATTTAAGATACTTTAACAATCCCAAATCCGATTATCGGGTAATTTTTCTTGAGTAATAAATGTTCCTGAATTTACATAACATAACTGTTGTAAGATAATCGAAGTAAGGGTTTTTTTACAGCAATACGATCGTGAAGATTTGCAGCTTTTAATTTTCTTTTCACCGCAGTAACAGAAATTTTTCTTGCACGGTCGCGATTTCGGGTGCTGTCAGTCTCCAATTTCGTTTATTCAGCAATTTTATTCGCTTACGACCTAAACGTGCCGGATCACTTACACTGCCCGTGCTATGATGTCGCCGAATAATATCACTAACAGTCGATTTATTATTAAATCGGTAGTGCATATCTACGTGGTTGTGTAGGCAGTTGTGACTTCTGCAAAATTCCTTAATCCGTTACAAATATTCTTCTTCGGGTGAACAACTTGAAGATAATCAAAAAATCATAATGTGCAGTTGTGCTCTTGTTCCCACTGTATGACTCAAAATAATGAATGTCGACAGTTGATAAAATAGGATTAATGTGACACAAATGTGGCTTGCATTTTTATAATATAGTTATCTTGAAACATGTGTGAAATAACCAATCTATGCTGTCATTAAGGTTTCGTAAGCCAAAAAATACAGGTGGGCAAATTTGAGGTGAGGAAGTAAATTGTCTTAAAAACACACTTTTTTTTTGACAAATTCAGTTTTTTTTTATACCAATGTAAAGTAGAAATATGGGAATTAATAATGGAATATGATGTCGGGTAAATGTCCACCTCTAGCTCGTCGGCAGATGTCTGCTCTTTTCACAAAATTTTGAACCACATTTTGCAGCAAAGCTTCGCTTATCTCGTCATTGCAGCGCCGAATTTTATTGTTGTTTGTGGTTTGTTCACGTAAACCCGGTCTTTCAAATGGCCCCAGAGAAAATAATCCAGCGGCGTTAAATCACAACAACGAGGTGGCCAATTGATATCGTCAAATCGAGAAATTATGCGAGCGGGAAATTTTTCATGCAATAACTGAATTGTTTGGCCGGCTGTGTGGCTTGTGGCGCCGTCTTGCTGAAACCAAAGGTCACTGATGTCAACATTAGCCAATTTTGGCCACACAAAATCGGTTATCATGGCTTGGTAGGGCAGGGAATTCACGGTGACGGCGTTTTCTTGCTCATTTTCGAAAAAATACGGGCCAATGATGCCGCCTGGCCACAAACCGCACCATACGATCACTTTCTTTGGATGTAATGGTTTTTCGAGGACTGTTTGTGGATTTTGTAATGCGACAATTTTGTTTGTTTACATAACCGCCTAATTGAAAATGGGCCTCATCACTAAAGATGATTTTGTTGAAAAATGCGTTGTTTTCGTTCAGTTTTTCAAACAGCCAATTCACAAACGTTCGACGCAAACAATGGTCGGCCGGCTTTAATTTTTGAACTAGTTGAACTTTACAAGCGTGAAGATGAAGATCTTTATGCAAAATGTTGCGCAAAGTGCCTCTGGTGATGCCCAATTATTGCGAACGTCAAGGAGTTGATGTTCCAGGCTCATTCTCAACACTTGGCGGTACAGCGGCTATGTTTGCATCACTACGGCCACTACGAGCATATTATTTTGGTCTATTGTCAGCAACAGTACCGTGAGCCTCGAGTTAAGCGATTAAATTACTCACAGCGGTCTCAGAAGAACCCTGATTACGAGGAAAACCTCGAATTTTACGAAGTGATACAGTAAAATTTTCACCATTTCGATAGTAAATTTTTACAATTAAAATTCTTTATTCAAGAGTGTAAAGTTCCATGGTTAAAATTTCCCAACTTTTTACTAAATAAATGTCAAAGGATGACAGCTCAATTCTTAACATTTCATCATTTGACAGCCAATTTACTTCCTAACCTCAAATTTGCCCACCCACTATGTTAATATTCAATTTAAAAGAGACAAGATTTAAATGTCACCTTAAATAATAAGTGATGTCTAATTACTCAAGAATTTACAAATAAGGAATGGAATGTGTTATTTGTAAAGTCCGAAGGATGCATTACTGAATGCTAAAGTAAAATATTCGTAATTTAATGTTAAAGTGCTTATTTTGTCCAAACACATTGTTTATTTTCATTTTCATCTTGTTTACAAGAATTGTCTACAGTATAGTAGTATAAACAAAATACTTAGTAATACTGAATACAATCATTAAGTAAATTTCGTCAGCATAAACTTTTATACACGTATAAAATAAGAAAATAAACAAATATTGTAAACGTATAAAAAAGGAACGCTGTAAAATTTCTTCCGCATAAAATCTGCGTTGCAATTGAGCAAATTAAATAGAGTGACCTTGGAGGCGCCAAATGCCAATCCAAGTTTCATTTACAATAAATTATTGCGATGTGCTGTGCATTTGCATGCACAAGATGTTCTAACTGAATTGTGTTTACAGTTTCATTATTAACCGAGGTCATTTAATATTATATATACGAATACACTTCTTACAATTGAAATTGCACCACATTTGGGTTTAAGAACATTTAACACACCACTGTCACGTCTTTTATGCTTTTTTCCTCAGTCGCAACGTAAGAAAGTTTTATGTATTATTGATTCTGAGGTTGTTCTTAAAATATGCTTTTTTATTTATTTTTTATGTATCTGTAAAGAAGTGGATTTTAATCCTTGATCGGAAATGTAAAAGATTGATTTTTCGCGGAGTTAGTGTTCACTTTGGTCATACTTAACCTTTTATGTCAAGGATATACAATCGTGTGCAAAATAATAACAGTACCTTGAAACAAATATTAAATTCCTATGCAAAGTGAATTTTTATAGTCTGTTTATATATTGGGTCTGGGAAAAAGTTCGTGGCGTTTTTTCAGTAAAATTCAACTGGTCCCCGCATGGCGCGTGGACGAATTCATTTAAACCGAATATGCTCCATTATTATCGACAATGTTTCGCCATTTTTTTGGTAGATCCATGATCCCATCGGTGAAAAACGTCTGTGGTTTCTGGTCGAAAAACTGAATCAAGTAGTTTTCACAGGCTTCTTTTGAAACCAACTTAATTCCATTGAGAGAGTTCTGCAGAGATCGAAACAGATGATAGTCAGAGGGTGCTATATCCGGACTGTAAGGTGGGTGCATCAAAACTTCCCAACCAAACTCTCTCAATTTTTGACGGGTCATCAAAGAAGTGTGTGTGGTCGGGCGTTGTCATGATGGAAAACAACACCTTTCCTATTAATCAATTCGGGCCGTTTTCTTTCAATCGCCTGGCGTAATCTCTCTAGTTGTGCACAGTAGAGTTGAGAATCAATCGTCTGACCAGTTGGAAGTAGCTCGTAGTGGACGATTCCCCTCCAGTCCCACCATACACACAGCATCACTTTTTTTGGCGTCAATGTTGGCTTAGCGAATGCTTGTGACGGCTCACCATCCTTTATCCACGATCTTTTACGCTTCCGATTATCGTACGTAATCCATTTTTCATCTCCGGTTATTAAACGTTTCAGAAACGGCTCGATTTCATTCCGTTTCAGCAGCGCATCGCAGATGTTAATTCGGTCCATCATGTTTTTCACGCTCAACTCATGAGGAACCCATACGTCAAGCTTTTTTTTGTAACCAGCTTTGTGTAAATGGTTCAAAACAGTTTTGTGGTCAATGCCTAGCTCCATGCCAATATCGACACTGCTGATATGCTTATCTTGTTGGACTTTTTCAAGAATTTCATCAGATTTTTCAGTGATTGGACGACCGGAGCGTGACTCATCTTTCACATTGAAATTTCCAGAACGAAAGCGAGCGAACCATTTCCGCGCAACAGATTTCGATAAAGTACCTTCACCGTACACAGCACAAATTTTATCACAAGCCTGCGCAGCGTTCTTCCCCTTATCATAATAATATTGCAGAATATAGCGAAATTTCTCATTATTCTTCTCCATTTTCAAGTGCGAATAACTTTCCAACCACTGCACCGATTACAATGTTTCTACGCTCAAACTAACGTTCGGAAGGTCATCTAAAAAACGAGCCGTCGGTGGTGTCGCTGTGACTTGTTGTTCTTTAGTTATCGGCAACCAATGCCATCTATCGGGAAAAACGCCACGAACTTTTTCCCAGACCCAATAGTATGTCCGGCAATTTCATCTATTGCAACAATATTTGTAAGCTTTCAGAATATATCGTGACTCCAGTTTATGAGAATTATTTATAGATTCGTCAAAGATCAATTTGCAGTTTTGTTACACAATGGAAACCTTTAGCATTTCATTCCAATAGGCTATGGCTGTTTCAATTAAGAAAACTTACACGAACATCTAAAAATTTTGTTAGAGAAGATAGTACGAAAACTCTTCCTGTAATATTTGTGCGGATTTTAAAGTTACTGCAATTATTTGGGTGCAATCAGGTTACACCAAATAATGCGAAATTGCGAAATTGTTAAAGTTTAACAAACTTTTTTACCTCTCGCATTCATTGCTTCATGGTGAAATATTACCAGAATGATAACAGTGGATGTGGGATTTGCTGTAGATGAAATAACGGATTTGATGACTAAAGCTAAGGTCAGGGTCGTGAAAAGAAAGCTAGGGAATTCTTGAAATATTGCGCAAGCGATTGTTGCACGCTCTTGCAAGTTCAGTGTACTTCGATATCAGCTCTAATTTACATTATAGGTGGTTTTAATTGCCTCTGAATTGTGGCAGTGTAAATAGTGGTTATGTATGTTGGTCAAAAACCTTACAACTTTACCCGTGCACAAAGAAGGCATCGATCCTGAACATCATTGAAACAAACTATGTAGGGAGTGGAAGGCTGCAAGTGGTATTATATCAATGAGCTGGTCTTCGCAATCATTTTACTTATTAGAGAAATTATGCGGAATTGCGAAATTGTTAAAGTTTAACAAACTTTTTACCTCTCGCATTCAATGCTTCTTGGTGAAATATTACCAGAATAATAACAGTGGATGTGGGATATGCTGTAGATGAAATATTGAATTTGACGAGTACAGCTAATGTCAGGGTAGTGAAAAGAAAGCTAGAGAATTCTTGAAATATTGCACAAGCGATTGTTGCACGCTCTTGCAAGTTCAGTGTACTTGGATATCTGCTCTAATCTACATTATAGGTGGCCTCAATTGTCTCCGAATTGTGGCAGTGTATTCAGAATATATCTTGATTCCAGTTTATGAGAATTATTTATAGATTCGTCAAAGATCAGCTTGTAGTTTTGTTATACAATGGAAAACTTTAGCATTTCATTCCAATAGGCTATGCTGTTTCAATTAAGAAAACTTACACAAACATCTAAAAATTTTGTTAGAGAATATAGTACGAAAACTTCCTGTAATATTTGTGCGGATTTTAAAGTTACTGCAATTATTTGGGTGCAATCAGGTTATATCAAATGTTCTTGATTTTCTTCTCTTTGGAGCAGTTGTGACAGAAAAAATCTTTACATTACGCTGAAGTGATCGTTACGATAGAACTTTATACCAGGAAGAAATAATGTATAACATCAGCCTTCGGTGGTAAAAATACCACCGCAAGTTAAATTGGAGACCATGAAAAACTTTGTTACGGTACTGGATCAATAAAGTAACTGTTTTAAAAAGTCTTTGAGAAAGTTCCCAAAAGTAACAGAAGCAAAACTAAAAAAAAAGGTATTTTTGTTTGGACGGATACGAGAAATAGTAGCAGCACGGTACAAAGCTGCGTGGGTTTTCGTGGTACAAGTTTTTATCAGTTTCTTTGGGAAGCAAAAAAGCAAAAAATTACAAAACTTTGGTAATGAATATGATACAAGCATTTCACGGTGCTAGTTGCAGTGTCCCTTAAAGTGCACATTTTACATGACTTGGATTTTTGTTCGAAAAATATGAGTGATCTTAGTGATAAGCACAGTGGGTGCTTCCATCAAAACATTTTGGGAATGTAAAAATGGTACCAGCCCAAATAGAATCCTGTAATGTAAGCAGATTATTCTTGGATAATGTAATATTTTGTTACATTTCTAATTGTAAGAATATGAAATACACATTAAAGTAAATTATAAACAGAAAAATTTCATTAGAATCTAAACTAAATTAGGGAAAACTTGACCACCTGTCATTCATTCATTAAAATAAATGTTTCTATATTTCCTATTAAAAATTAGTATATGTCACTTGATGGAAACACCGAAAGTTGAACTTTGTTGTCCAGTATTACTTATGAAATTTCTATTCTCTGTAGATGTACGAGGTGTGGTAATTAACTAACGTGACAGGTGTGAGAAATGTTATTTATTGCAAATAAACTTAAATTCAACTTTTATCCCCTTCAACATACTCTCCTCCCCTACCTATACACCGCTGTATATGTCTTCCATTGTTCAAAACAACTGTAACTCATCAGTTGTCAGCCTCTTCAACAACTCTGCCGTGTTTGCTTTAACATGTTCAACAGACTGAAAATGTGTTCCATTTAATGCACTTTTCCCTTTTGGGAACAGGTAGAAGTCACATGGTGAGAGACCTGGCAAATACTTCGCAGATAGGACATTGTGAGCTGGTGCGTTGTTCTGGTGCAGAATCCACGAGTCGTTCTTTCACAAGTCCGGTTTTTTCTTGCTTTCAGACTGATTAGGATTTCTTTGAAGTATTTCTGTTAGCTGTTTGATCCCCAGGTACCCAGTCAGTCATCATAACACCCTTAATATCGAAAAAAAACGATCAGCATTGCCTTCAATTTCGACTTGGTAATTCGTGCTCATGTGACATAACATTATCAGCAAACACCTCCTTTAACATTTATAAACATTCTGTTGGTGATTTTTTTAATTTGGCAAGGAATTCACTGCTCGATTTTTATGTCAACCATTATCACAGCACTACTAAGTAACAATGTCCTCTACAATTAAAGCTCGAAAGTAAACTAAAGCAGATAGAGAGACGAAACTACGGGTTGTTATTTGGGAAGTATCAAAGTCAATAATATTCCAATTAGACTAGCCCGATGCGGCTGCGCGATGGAATGAGCGCAGTCTCGTTACTTAGTTGTCATACCTCGTATGTGCTCAATACTGTTTTTTTAAACTTTTTGCTGCATATTAATTACATGTCTCATTCATAAGTGTCATGGCAAGCATTGGGTTTAAACTGCTTCCATATCTCAGTCCATTTTTTGTTTCAAACACTTTCGTTTCTATATTATTGATGATGGAATTGATATAAACCTGACGTATGGCATTTATAAGAGTCTGAAATTTAAAGACAACAGAGTCTACTGATTTTAATTTCCAGCTCTTAACATTAATTGGTGCTTAAATACTTTCTTGATCAATAAAGTATAGTTATATGTATTTTGTTCATTTTAGGAATAACTCCAGAACAAAATTTGCGCACATTTTTCTATTAATCTAATTTCCAATATCGATATCGTGCAAATATGTGGCGTAATATTAGCTGAAATTGTACACGAATAACATTGAAAAGAAAATATGCATAGCTCGCGAAAATGATTTTTTAATTAAAACCGAAAACAGGAAATGTATACGTCTTCATATTTTTCATTTTTTTTCTAGTCGGCGATTTAAAAAGGCAATTAGCGGAACGCTACGTGTGAATGTGCAAAACGCGCATTCTCATTGAATTTATGAATACTTATTGCCATTATGATGTTAATTATGTCAATAATTTTGTAATTGAATTTTGATGTTTAATGGACTTTTTTGTTTGTTTACATAACAAAGAGATTATTTAGCAGACTTTACATTATCAATGTTAGTATTGCTATCAGGTTGCATACAAGACACGAGAATTCCATAAAAAAATAATATGGTAATTCTTATTGTTTCACAAGTGAAAGTTAATTAATGTTTAGGCATTAAAGTCTAAAGATAGAATACAAGGCGCGACCAAAATACACTAATTAGTGATGTAATTTGAAACTTCTGGCAGACTAAACATGTATGTATATATTTTCCATTTTGCTCAATGACCTTTCGCCATCTTTCTTTCAGCTGCATGATTCCGCGCTCATAAAATTTCTGCTCCTTATCAGCAAAAAAGTAAACTAGGTGCGAGTGAAGGTCATCGTCATTTGTGAAAGTTTTACCATTCAAAGAATTCTGCGGACTTCGAATTAAATGGTAATCAGATGGTGCTAGATCAGGGCTGTATGGGGGATGTGGCATCACTTCCCAGCTAAGCTCCAATAGTTTCCCACGAGTTGCCAAAGATGTGTGAGGCCTTGCATTATCTTGGTGGAAAACTACACCTTTCCGATTTAACAATTCTGGCCGTTTTTCTTTGATTGCTTCATCGAGTTTTATTAATTGTTGACAGTAAACATCAGAATTGATCGTTTGGTTCCTTGGAAGCAGCTCAAAAAACACAACACCTTTGTAATCCCACCAAACTGACAGCATGATCTTTTTTGGATGCAATTCAGCTTTCGATGTGGTTTGAGCTGGTTTATCGTGTTTGCTCCATGATCGTTTTCGAACTATGTTCCGCAACCTCTCGAACAGTTATATGACGATCCTCTTCAATTATGACTTTGATTTGGTCATCATCAACTTCAGTAGGCCGACCAGAACGTTGCTCATCTTTGAGGGAAAAATCTCCAGAACGGAATTTTTTATACCAATTCTGACACGTGCGCTCTGTTAAGCAATTAGCACCATAAACTTCACATATCTTTTTGTGAGCCGCAGCAGCTTTTTTTCCTTTACGGAAATAAAATAGTAAAATATGTCGAAAATGTTCGTTTCTGCACTCCATTTAAAATTAGCCCACAACTAATAGCTTTAATAAGAATCACGCACTACTTGCTTCTGAAGTTACGTCAATGTGACTAGTATCACGCGACAAACGGTAAAGTACAGCACTAACATACGTTATACAAAAAATAAAGCAACGCTCTCTATCAGTAAAAACCGAAAGTACTTAGCTGCCAACCCAATACTTATATTATATTTAATCACTGAAGGTTGATATATAACCCCTTGCCACATTAATTTTCGAATTCTGTATACGTATTTCGACAACTAAGTTGTCATCATCAGCAGATAATTAAAACGTGTGGCACCTGGTAAACTACGGCGAAAAACACCCGTACGAAAACAAACTCCAGTGTACATTTTGGTTCTCAACAGCAAGGATCGTGTACGGAGTTTATTTTCGTACGGGTGTTTTTCGCCGTAGTTTACTAGGTACTCAGTTGTCGAAATACAGAATTCGAAAATTAATGTGGCAAGGAGTTACATATCAACCTTCAGTGATTGAGTGAATCAACCACAGGCTCCATCAAAATTACCTTGTATTATATTATATTGTATATATTATATTCTTTTTTTGATGCTATTTAATTGTTTTTTTATCGTGATTTTCAAAATAGAAAATAAGAAGAAAGAAAATGGTGTATAGTGTATGGAGAAATAGAAGGCCATTGTCAAAACTGGTTTGTAAAAGTTGGTTCTGATAATTTCTACCTGGATGTGAACGATGCACCTCCTTCTAGAAAGCCGGTTAAAGCTGATGAGGACAAAATCACAGTATGACTGAGATTAGATCTGTCGTCGACCATTCGTGAATATGTAAAACGAATTGGTGTCACATCAAAGCTGATATTTGGATTTCAGATGTTCTCAACGAAAAAGATTTGTTCCGCCACATTGACGTCTGTGATTTGCTGCTGAAATGTGAAGAAAGCGACTAATTTCTAGAACGAATGATAACTGGGAATGAAAAATGGATTGTTTACAACAATGTTGAAGGAAAGCTATTATGGAGCAGAAAAATGAACCCCTCGAAATACTTTGAAAGCAGATATTCATAAAAAATATTCAATTTTAAGGGAATTGATTTTAATTCATAGAAAAAGCTTAGTTTTCACTATGCTAAGGTAGGCCTCATACAAGTTTGGTGACCCGCTAGTAGCTGTTACATCTTTGGCATCCTAATTACTACTTGTTCCGATCTTTACAGAATTCTTTAGATAGAAACGCATTTAATTCCAATTATGTCCCTATTGGAAAACCCATTATCATTCCAGTAATGTTGCATTTATTCATATTCATAGATGACTTCACATATGGATATTCATCGATTAACAAATATTCGGTTGGAAAATAATTTATTTATATCAGCGATTGTGCTCACAAATTTATATGTTCAAGAGAGGATTTTTATGTATTACCCATTCGTCTAAATAATATCCAGTACGAGTGTAATAATATTTCTAGGAACAGCAAGCTGTGTCCTCTAGTTGTATAGTATATTTCATTTATTCATATTCACCATTTATTTTTCATTTCTAAAGAGACAACTGATTATTTCGTAGCTCTACACTCTACCATAGAACGTATACAACTATTTGATGTTGCAGCCTGTAATACGTATTCATTTAGACGACTCCCTTTACAGAGAATCCCGTAATCTGGTGAATTCAATCGTGGTGAATCTGCTTCATCATCCGCCACAATAAGTAGATGGGTAAATGAATGTAAACGTGGTAGAACAAGCTGTGTTGATGAAGCGCGCTCTGGGGCATCCAAAATCGTGACTTCTACAGAAATGATTATAAAAATCCATATTATTACGCAAGATCGACGACTCAAAGTGAGAGAGATAGCAGACATGGTAAACATTTCAACAGAAAGCGTACACCACATTTTAATGAAAGAATTGGGCTTTTCCAAGCTTTCGGCAAGATGGGTGCCGCGATTGCTTACGACTGATCAAAAGTTCACCCGCTTGCGCATTTCCAATGAGTGTTTGGGCCTTTATAAGCGGAATCCGGTTGAGTTTTGTATGCGATTTGTTATTTGCGATGAAACTTGGATACATTACAGTACACCCAAAACTAAACAACAGTCGAAACAATGGTTAGAACGTGATTCTGCACCTCCAAAGAAAGCGAAAATCACTTTATCGGCAAACAAGGTGATGGCATCAATTTTTTGGGATTCAAAGGGCATTTTGCTCATTGACTACCTTCAGCAAGGTGCCACAATAAACGGACAATATTATGCAGAACTTCTACAAAAATTAAATGTTGAGATTCGTGCTAAACGGCCAGGATTAGCAAAGAAAAAGATTCCGTTTCTCCAAGACAACGCTCCCTCGCATACCAGCACAGTTGCGATGTCCAAAATCCACGGGTTGCATTTCCAATTAGTACCGCATGCGCCTTATTCGCCAGATCTAGCCCCTTCCGACTTCCACCTTTTTCCAAAATTGAAAATGGCACTAGGTGGAAAGAAACCATGAGCTTATCATCTTCGTAAATGAGTATTTTGCAAGCCTTCCGGAATCGTATTTTAGAGATGGCATAAGGGCATTGGAGCACCGTTGGAATAAATGTATTGCTCTTTTAGGAGAATATATTGGAAAATAAAAATTATTTTGTATTTAAAAAATTCGTTTTTCTTTACCATTCTCACTACTTGTCAAACTACCCTCGTACATATATTCCACTGGTGAGCAAAATTTTTTAAAAAAGGAAAAATCGAATTCGTTGTAATAAATATTATAATAATATTAAATAAACTTGGTGAGCATCTTTTTTTACTGGAGATTCTCTAAATCTAGTGTATTTTATTTTAACAACGTAAAAGGCTGTTTGGATAAACGTTTTGCTCCTTTTTATATAATAAGGGATTCATTCTACATTTAGTAATTGCTTTTCAGTCAACAAATAAAACACATCTCTGTCTTGCTTGTTCATTATGCATGTAACGTACCTCGACACAACTAAATCCGCGTTCCCGGACGCCATATCTAAATATTTGCATTAATAAAAAGTATTTACTCGTTAGTTACTTTTCGGTTTGTGCAAATTTATACATATAAAACTAATGTGTGGTGTCATTTTTAATCATTTTTTTCAATTCAGTTTCACCGATGCTTTATTTGAAGATGATGTTCTCCAAACTTGTTGTTTTTAAACGAATATTGGTTTTGATTCACATCCGGCTATCTCTTATAAATAATAACGCAATCTACATAAATTAATAATAACACGGATATATTTGTATATTATTTCCATACAATAATATTATTATATATTTCAATAATACAATCTGGTAAATTTTAAAACCCTTTGTCACATCAATGTTCATTTACTGCATGCGTATTTCGACAACTAAGGTATCATCATCAGCAGATAATTAATCACAGTGTGGCACCTGGCTCGCAATAAAACTCGCACAGGATAACTTCATAAAACTTTCACCGATAACTAGTAAACACACACATTTATGTCACACATAATTTAATATGTTTCCTCGTCTTAAAAGTAACATTTATACTAAAGTACACCCCCGCTTTCACTTGTTTTTAAAGGTCGTTTTTTTCCAGGAACTCAAGAATATATTATCGCACTTTTATCTATGTTTAACACATGGAAATTATTTATATTTTTGATTAAATGTTAATCCGCGGTTACACCATGATTATTTTCGAGCACGTGTTTCGCTAAACTGGATTTCTTAGGACGATTAAACTTAATGTGTGAGTTCCTAGAAGATATAGCCGTTAAGAAAAGGCCCATAGTGGAAGCGACACTGTGATTATTTAGCGACACGAACAATATCACATCGATAGCCAATTCATCCCATACTCGGGCAAGCATGTCCTTCGTCACTGATGTTGTGCAAGTACGGATCCGATTCTTCAACTCTTCCAGGCTCTGTGGGAGTGGTAGCACATAAACGTTGTCTTTAACGAAACCACACAGGAAGAAGTCACAGGGTGTCAAATTCGGTGACCGTGGAGCCCAGCTGAGACAGTCATCAGCTCCTTGACGACCAATCCAACGGTTCGGTAGAGTTTCATTCAGATATTCACGCACTTGGCAACTCCAGTGAGGGGGTGCCCCGTCTTGTTGAAATATGAAATTGTCTTCGTGCAGCCTCGGAAACAACCAGTTTTGTAACATAGCGAGATACTGCTGACCGTTAACCGTGTTTCCATCAAAGAAGAATGGGCCGTAAACAGGCCCCAAATTTGAACGTTGTGTTTGTTTACCAGATTACTAACATGGAAAGTCGCTTTATCGCTGAACACGATGCGTTGTGCGAAAGTGTTATCATTGTCAATAGCATCATGAATCTCGTTATAAAATGCCACACGTTTCCGTTTGCCATCAGGACGCAGAACTACTAACAACTGTAACTTGTACGGCTTCATAACCAACCGACGTCTCAAAACACGCCAAATTGTTGTTGTAGGCAGTTGTAACTCCCGACTGGCACGACGAGTTGATTTTGAAGGATTACGTTGGAAAGCAGTTTGAATTCGTGCAACATTTTCTTGCGAAACACGAGGGATGTCAGGACTCTTTTCTTTACATACACATCCTGTATCTACAAACTGTCCATACCATCTGCGAATGTTCCACCCATTCGGAGGATCAATTTGGTAGCTCAACCTCAAACGCCTTTGCACTGTAATCACGGAATTGCACTTCGCAAACTCGAGAACACAAAATGATTTCTGCTGCGGAGTAGCCATTTTAAACATATGACGGTTACCAAGAGAAACAGGAGACAACGGACATGTAGCGGCTATTAAATAAACTAGACTATGTATTCGTTGCTCCAATAGCCGAGCCGAGGCGCAGCGATCGATAGTTTGGACAAAATACTTTGTAATATAATTTGGTACGTAGACTTCCGCGGTCGTGGTCCATGCTATCTGCTTCTGGGTTTCCGGGCTGGAACCGCGTCACTAGTATATCTGCCGACGTTTCGTACCCATTTGTATGGGACATCTTCAGGGCTGAACTACTGCACTGAAAATTGCAACACAGTTGCACAGTTTCAGTGCAGTAGTTCAGCCCTGAAGATGTCCCATACAAATGGGTACGAAACGTCGGCAGATATACTAGTGACGCGGTTCCAGCCCGGAAACCCAGAAGCAGGTTACTTTGTAATATGTATATTCTTCTTGAAACACGCTGTATAATTAATTTAATTTTAATGCAAGACTCACGTTAACTTGCCATATATTACATTTAGTAGTAAAGAAGTTTCTTTTTTATGCGCAATAAATTTAAATTAATGAATTTCGATTTGACTGTGTAATAAAAAAATGGTTTATTCATGTTTGCTCAAGGTGAATTAATATCTAGACTCAAGTTAAATTGTAACTAATTACAAGCAATTGTATGTATAGTAAAATGTGTTAATTAATATATATTTACTTTGTTCTTGTATTTAGCTTATTTATTTATTTTTACTTTGTCTCAAGGTAATGGGATTGTGCAACGCATTGATGAGATATGGGTCAAGATAAACTTTTAAAAAATGTACCAGCTATAGCATTTTATATATCAAATATAGAATAATTCAAAATAAATTTTATATGTTTAAATTTTATCTTCAAACTTTGTATGAAATCTATGATATTAATGTATTATATCATAGATTTCATACAAACTCTCTTTAATATTGACCGAGTAACAATTAATGATATTTACTATAATTTATATATAATTTAATATTTAAAAGAAGTTGAATTTGATGGAGCCTGTGGTTGATTGACTTGATCAATAAGGTTGATATATAACCCCTTTCCACATTAACTTTGTAAATTCTGTATACGCATTTCGACAACCAAGTTGTCATCATCAGCAGATAATTTCAAAGTGTCGCACCTGGCAAAACACGGCGAAAAACAACCGCACGAAAATCAAACATAAAAAAAAAATCGACAGTGTACATCTTGGTTTTGAACGGTGTGGATCGCGTACGGAGTTTGATTTTCGTGCGGTTGTTTTTCGTCGTGTTTTGCCAGGTGCGACACTTTGAAATTATCTGCTGATGATGACAACTTGGTTGTCGAAATGCGTATACAGAATTTACAAAGTTAATGTGGAAAGGGGTTATATATCAACCTTATTGATCATTTAAAAGAAAATATATATGATACTTTGAATCTCTCTGTTTAATGACTGTACGATTTTTTTTTATAAAGAGTGTTTCAAATTTCGTAGTTTTTTTAAAGAATAAATAAAACACATAATTTGCATTCACTTTCAAAAACTTTTTATTGGTAATTGAAGTATCAGTTACGACACTTATATGCGAAAAATAATATCTGCCAAATGGCCTCCTCTTGCAACTCCACAGGCGTCTACTTTTTTGTTAAAATTTTCAATGACATTTTGACATAATTGAGGCTCTATCTCACCAATGACTGATGATGATGATTATGAGAGCGCAACAAATTGTAGTATTGACAGGGGTGTTCACATAACTTGAGTAATACAGGTATTCCTTAATAAGTGCTACTTTTCTGATGAAGCCTCGTTTCGACTTTCTGGATATTTAAACAAATACATTCCCGCTCATGGAAGTATGGATAGTTAATTAAATTTTATATAACGATCATAAAAATTATATTAATGCTAATAAATAGCGATAGTATTATTATACTTTATTCTTAAGAAGGTTTATAATTCAAATAGGTATTGTATTTGTATATATTCTCCAAATAATATGATAGAAAGAATTTTATCTAACAATAACTATAATAATCATTAAGAAGGGACTAAAGTCTAGAAATTTACCTGAAGTGAGTCGGTTATCCTAGTACTATCTCCTTGTGCCCATCAGTAGATCACCGAGCGTGCTTGTTTGAAACTGTCTATTTTGTAAGCGAATAGTGTAATTTCTGTTTACAAAATGCCACAGAGAAAACCGCTTGATAGTGGAACACGATCAGCAATACTTACTTTGCATCGTCAGGGGTATTCAGTTCGCGGTATTGGCGAAAAATTAAAAGTGAAAAAATCGACAGTGAATGTCACAATTCGTCGGTTTCAAGAAACTGGTAGTCTGGAAAACCGTAATTGGCCGGGACCATCGAGAGGTACTTCCAAAGCTGACGACGAAAGAATTAAATTAATTAACAAAAGAAATAGAAAATTAACGGCCGAATTTAATCAGAGCCGTGCTAAAAAAGTTTTTGTGAGTACAGTGAAACGACGATTAGTGGAAGCAAATTTACACGGTCGCACTGCTTCACGGAAACCATTATTACGGCGTGGAAATAAGCAGCAACGATTTCAATGGGCAAGGTTACACCGTAATTGGACAATCGATGAATGGAAGAACGTACAGTGGAGTGACGAATCGAAATTTGAAGTGTTCGGGCAAAAGAGAAGAATATTCGTCAGACGATCGTTGCGAGAAAAAATGTTGCCAGATTACATATCCCACATATATCTCCAACGGTGAAACATGGGGGTGGTTCTGTTGTAGTCTGAGGCTGTTTTTTCATTAGCCGGAATGGGAGATTTGATAAAAATAGATGGTATTATGAGAAAGGAGAATTACCGAGAAATTTTGGAAAATCACGTTTTGCCGTCAGTCTTGCGATTAATCGGTAATACTTTTGAATTTATGAACGATAATGACCCCAAACACACGACGCTGTTGTGTAAAAATTACCTTAAAGCGGAGAAAAATTAAAATATTTTGAAAGTAATGACATGGCCGCCTCAGAGTCTGGACCTCAACTCCATTGAATTATTATGGGATGAATTCGATAGAAGAATTAGAAAGGAATGTCCAACATCGAAGAAAAATTTTGGAATATTTTACAAAAAGAGTGGAATAACATTACACCAGATGCAATAAGAAAATTAATAGAAAGAATGCCCCGAATATCAAAAGCTGTAATAGCCGCGAACGGTGGTTTCTTCGATGAAAAGAAAGTATAATTAATATAATATATAAGTATTAAAAATTTATATTGGAATTGTATATATGAATAAATAGTGCGTCCGCTTCGGCAGTTTCTTTTAATAACCATAACATCAATAAAGCAAATTTTGGATTGGAAACTTCGATTGTGTTATAATCGTAAATTAAATGTTCCATAAAATTCAAGTAGCACACCTGGGTCGCATAATTTATTTCTGATATCGCTTAATGGTTTATTCATGGTTAGGAACAGTGTGAAAATTAATCCATAACAATTGCAACATGGAAAAAAAACGTTTAACAATAGACAATAACGAACAATGCATGAATATGAAAAAACAAATTTAATAGTTTGTTTTTTTGTGTTCGGCCACGTTTACTATTTAAATTTCTTCATTTGGATAATGTATACAGACTACAATACAAATACGTATACATACGGCCTTGATTTTGTCCAAGCGCGAAGTTATTTGAAAAGAAAATCTATTGTATTGCAAATTTCGTATAGACGTATAAGAAATGTAAAATTATATTTTACAAAGAACAAAGTTCGTAATTACATTAACGAAATTTTAACAATGAATAACAACATGGTGTCTATACAAAATGGAACAATTGATTTCATTTTCGTTAGTAAATAATTTGCAAAATTATATGCTTATAAAATAAAAATTTCATACACACGATCGCTTATAAGTTAGGAGATGCATCTATTAAATTACATAAAAACCTTTTTTTTAAATACATATGTATACAGCTCCTAGCAAATGTTATAGTCACCCCAATAAAACAGGTAGTAGTTCTGAGATGGGGGTTCAGCAGTTGACTTTCTCGGACGTTTTAAATCTGGATCCTGGATTATCCCATGGTTCCGCTATCTTAAAATGTTTAAAACTGAGTTCTTATATTGTAAAATGATACAGTTTGACTGACTACCCTTTGTCGATTTTCACGATTATTCCGCATTTCTTCACTGCATCTACATACATATATACAGCATAATTACTTTGTTATATTGTTTCTAGTTCGAAATTATTTCACAGATGACAAATATTCAATGTTACAATATGACATGAGTGAAAATTCAACAATTAAAGTTAGATAAAAATCTGTGATAAGAGTTGTTCTACTTTTTATTGGCCGCAACCGTACGTGTAACCGTTAATAATATTATCGAAACTTGAAATTCCTAAAAAAATGTACACTATGTGGATAAAATAAAATTTCGAATTTTTTATGATTGACATATCAAAATAGTCACAAAAAAGTGTAAAATAGAAGATAATACAAACACATAAAATGAGGACAATTATATAAATCTAGACTAGTAAAAATCACAGCTTCAAATCAAGATTTTGGAGCCACCGAAAGGCTTCAGGTGTGGCTTTGATGAACTTTTCTCGTGTGCAAGGAAATACTCCACAACCACATTTGTACACTATGTGTTTGAGTGTTTGGCTCTCCGCGTCAAAGACGCATTCCGACAGACTCGGTCTCATGTCCACTTGCGTATCATATGGCCGCATCCACAATGTCCTGTTCGCACTCTATTGAGAGATATCTAGTTCTGGCGCGGTAGATCAAATCCGTGCAGAGCTTGTTTGGTGTTCAAGAAGGGTTGCCACTCTTCCGAAGCTCAGTCTCGCCATTCAGCTATCCATGAGTTCGCCGCATCACTACCTTGTACTAAAAGCAGTTGAGCGCGCTTTTTAAAGGTATTCTTCTCTATTTAAAACGATCAAATGCGGTATCAGCGACATCTTCATTTGGGTTTTTGGTGATCTTATCATACTCTCGGGATAAGATCCTCTGTCACCGGATGTGCTGCGGCTCAATGTAGGTCAAAATGTGGAGCCAGAATTTTGGGATAGACTTCACAGTCCCGTAAACAATAGACATAGTTTGGTTGAGAATAGAATCCACAGTACTCGTATATGAGCTATTTAGTTAGGTGAAAGTGCAGTATTATGCCGTCGAATAAATAGAGACTTAGTGTAGAGGTCCGCAGAGTAGTTACCTGTGATTTTCACGATGCGCCAGCAAGTTTGAAGAGGATGCTATTTATTCCTCGTTTGTAGTTTCGCATCACCATTGAACATCTGCTCTCTGTACGAAAGTGTACTATCTAGCGTTATCCTAAGATATTTGGGGTGGGGGTTGTGTGGCAGAATAGTGTCATTAAGGGTAACTTGTAGTGTTTTGTAAGCTAATTTTTTATTCAAGTGAAAGTAATCCGTTTCAGCTTTACTACAGTTTGGTAAGTGCTCAGTTTTTGCAGATCTTCTGTGAGAGTGGCTTTAAGGGCGTCCATGTTGGTATCCTGTGTTGTTATGACAATATCAAACTTGCGAGAGGTTGTCTCTAACGTTGTATCAGATATGTATACATTAAAAAGAAGTGGGGCTAATACGGAGGTGGAAGTTCGTTATTCAGTAGCTTAGTAGTACTTAATGCCCCTCCTATGGATATTTGAATAGCCCTGTTACATAACATATTTAAAAATTGTTAAAGGACATATTATGGCAACAGGCATTGAGTTAATTGGAGTGGGATTCATTTTTATGAATTATGTTGAATTATGGTTGCAATATTAAAAAATACTTCACATGCAAGGTAGGTGGACGGGCGAATCTTCTACCTAGCTGGTTCCATATCTGTTGGTGGTACTTTCGTTCCAGGCTTCCTTAGGAATCTTCTTATATTTGTACTGCTATATTAGTTCTTCTCCAGTGGTCCCTTGACGTGTCGTTTTTCTTCCTAAATGTTCGGCGTCGCTGATCGTTCTATCGAACGATTCAAGCGATTGCAGAACAGAGGAAGCGAAAGTATTAGCTACTACGAAGGACTATCATCGAAGTGTTATCGGGATGGAGGAGTGTCCAAAGTTCAACCGTGATGATGGTTATACACTCAGCAATACATGAAAGAATCTACAGCGAGAATCCGTCACGTTGAATGGAGCACGACGGACACACACGGGTGAACCGATGGTATACATATAAAACGACAACGGAGAGAATAAGTCTAATAGCAGATTTTGAAGAAGGTGGCAGTATGAAACGACGATAATACGGCGAAATCTGCAACAAGATTGTGTTGTAAATGATACGGACCGTGAAAGCCAACGTAATTTTAGTATTCTAAATTGTTTAACTAAATGATATATTTAGCTAATATTTTGAATTATTTTACCAGTTCGTTTGTACCATTGCTACTTTATTGTAAACTAATAAATCGAATAGTTATTAATATTTAGTTTGAGCAATAAATATATGCCCATAAAAATAGGCTTTGTTTAGCATATTATAATACGTAATAATAATATTAAATCTGAAGTTATAACCATTATTTCTATTTTTCATAATTTCTTAATATTTTGAAGAACTGCTATTTTATTGAACACAACTGTATATCGTATGTACGAAATTATGTAAACTGACTAGTAATTTATTGTTTTATTTTTTCAGTTATTTCCCAACAGCGGAGTTAATGTAATTTATTGTTAAACAATGCTAAAATGATATTTAAATGAAACGAAAAAAATTCCATGCTATAGCACGTGTTTGAGAATCCAAGTTTAGATTCGAAGTTCATAATTTATTTAATTATGTAAGTATCTATGCCGGAACGAGTTTAATACTGCTATAAAAACAACAAATTTCCTTGGCACCGAATCACAATTAGAATATATATGATAACAAAACCATCTGCATTAAGAAATCACTTCGTTGCCAAAAAAGCCGTTTTAACGACAGAATTTAAAAGAGGATTATAACTTGTTAAACAATGTATTTCAACAGAAACAATATTTAGAAAAGTGCTCTTAAGGACTTTAAATATTCCTTCGCAATTTATATTTCATTTTATTAATTTCATATATGTTTATTTTATTGAGTTAAATTTGTAATGTATACGTCTACAACGTTAACGATATATTTAACCGAACAAATCCGAAGTGTCTTTCGTAGTTTGCAACATTCTTCGTACGTGTATTCGCTACATATTCTATCAATGCGAACATATGTAAATGTGCGTTGGTAAAGGTAAATTTTAATGGAGACTGTGGTTGTTTAAAATAATCAATTAAGGATAATATAACCCCTTTTCACAATAATTTTCGTTTCTGTATACGTATTTCGACAACTAAGTTGACATCATCAGCAGATAATTAATCGCAGTGTCGCACCTGGAACTCCAAACATTCCAAACACAGTGTATTTGGCTTTGCACGGTGTACGTCTGGTACGGACTTTGTTTCTGTGTAGGTTTTACCATGGCTCTAGATGCGACGCTGTGATTATCTGCTGATGATGACAACTTAGTTGTCGAAATACGTATACAGAATACGAAAATGATTGTTTCAAGGGGTTATACTAATCTTAATTAACATATGTACATTATTTATCGTTACCGTTTAGTCAAATTTGGTGCCAGAGCAACCGTCTTTCTCCTTTCAGCCGCAGTATCTTCTACAATATGCGATAGCAGATAGTTCCTTTTATGTAAAAGCAGCTTACAGCATTTATCAGAAGGCGAAACCAACAAAGTTGTTCGCGCTCGAAGCGCATCAAAACAAATGGTCGCCTGTTTTTCCGCGTTTCAACCGTGCCTTTAGAGAGTTGTAGAACGGTTAATTCCGAATTGTAAACAACTATTTGTTTGCCAAAAGTTTTTGAAGAAATAAGGAAAATGAATCGAAAACGACAGATCATTCTCTATCATGACAGTGCCAGCTTTCACAGGTCGGTTCAAACAATTGAATATTTGACCTGGCAAACATTGAATTGATCAGCCATCCGCCGTACAGCCCTGATCTAGCACCCTGTGATTTCTTTTTGTTCCCACGCATGAAAAATAAACTTCGTGGTCAATGATTTTTTACGCCGGAAGAGGCAGTTGAGGCATTCAAAACTCATATTTTGGAGATACCACCTTCACAGTGGCAGCAATTCTTTTCGGATTGGTTTAAACGAACGCAAAGTGCATTAATTTTTAAGGAGAATATTTTGAAAAGCAATAAAACTATTTTCGATTATAAATTTTTTTTTGTTTGCTAAACCGAAACATAAATGGCTACCCTCGTATACAAACTAGAAAATAATCAACAAAGGAATTAACAATATCTTGAGAATTACCCATCTCATCCAATTTGCTGCGCATAACACCAGGAATCCGAGCAGCACCTTTTCGTAATTGCAGATAAGACCATATACAACGAGGATCTGATATAACGGGTTGCTCGACATTCCTTATACATATATGCTTTGTACGAAGGAATCCGATATTAAATGTTTCGTCAGTGCAAAGTCGTTATACTGCTCTTTTAGTGTTTTGTTTTTAATGTTTTGAATAAGAAAAAACATTTCGTGTTCAAGATTACATTAAAATAGCCTTAAATGAATACTTCAATTTCAAAGCAATAAATCTTCTTAAGGGGGTATTAATCAACTTCTTCAAAGATGGAAAATTATCTTGTAAAATTCGAGCTCAAAATAAAATTGAAAGTGGCTTAAATAAGTATTTTAATTTCGAACCAACAGAAATTTTAAAGTGTGTATTAATCACAAGATGGAACATTGTTATAGAAACTAATTGTCTCTTTTCTTAGTAAATACTTACATTTATTTCATATAAAGAATATGATAGAACTTTCAAGTTAAAAAGATTGATTACACTTGTTAAAAAACTTTGGAGAGAACGTATTGCTCAAAGCTATGTAAAAAGTGAAACTACATCCAATACCAAATTAAATAGTATATTATATACTGTACACATGCATATGTAGCACATAATAAAATGACATCAAAACAAATTAAATGTTATTTACATATACAACTACTGGGATATAGTAAAGGTGTAGTTACTATCGATCAAGTTTAACATCGTTAAAAACTGGTACGTTGATTGTCATCTACATAAGAAATAGAGGTTATTTTGTTTACGCTGCAAATGAATATTACTTTGCTGGCTTCACATAATATATGTACATATATGTATACAGAGACGTATTTAATTTGGATGGATAATAAAATTAGTTTGTTAAATATAGAAGTTTTTTTAAACAAGGTTTCTATACAGACTTTTGACTACTAATACAAAAACTGTTTAAACAGGATATTTTTTTAATTCTAAATGTATACATTATCATGAATAATAAACTTATTTGAATACAGTAATTGGTTAAGTGAAAAATAAATATAAATTTAATTTTTAAGACACATTCACATGTGTCTTAAAAATTGCCATTTGCGTCTTTTCATTATAGTTTCCACTCTCGTTTCTGTTTCAAAATACGCTTAATATACAGGGATTGGGCAAATGCACGGATCTATTCGAATATCTTTCATACGGCTACTTAGATTCTAATAAAATATTGCACATTTACGTAAATTAAAATAGTGGATTCGACGAGCATTCTTATATTCGAATCAGACTTCGGGTCAGACAGGAAATGATAAGTTTTTATTTTAAATGAAGCACCCTGTATATTTTTGACAATTTCAATGCTCTGTTTTAGGAGTTCAGTAATAGTATTATAAGATTTTGCACCCTCTTTTTCAATAGTGATAGAGATTAAATGTAATAAAATACATTATATAAAACGTATACAATGTGTTCAGATATTTGTTCAAAAATATACATATACTAAAACTAAAGTATTATATTAAATCAACTTTCTTCTTTCTCTTTATCATTTTCATGAAATATCCGTTAATTGTTTTGTGCAGTGTACATTTAATTAATTAGATTACAAAAGAAACTTACAGAAGCATAACAAGTTTTATCTATGGACGAGAAACTAGTAGTAGCAATATTCCCTTCGATAAAATTAATTATAGAAGTGCAGTATCTGGTAACAAAATTAGCCCAAGTTTCGGCTATGATGAATAATATATTTTGAATACATATTATTTAAAGCAAGAATGAATGTTTTATAAAAAAACATGTCGGGATGCTAATGTCTTATCTGAAAATCTTATAATTATAATCTATAATTAGCTTTAGTTTTAATAAGTAGTTCAGTTGCTAACTTAATTTTTATTGATTTCTTTTTGTTTATTTAGATTAAATACCATTTTTTGCACTGTATTTTTAATTTTTTTTGTCCTGTAATTGGTTGGCTGTTGGACAAATAAAGACTAGTATTATTGTATATTATTGTACTCTCTTGGAAAGGTAAATGTACATATTTTTTAAATACATAGACTGTTAATTTGGTACGTAGACTTCCGCGGTCGTGGTCCATACTATCATCTTCTGGACTTCCGGGCTGGAACCGCGTCACGGGCATAACTGCCGACGTTTCAGTTTCAGTACGACAGACAGTAGCAGTAGTTGAGCCCTGAAGATGTCCCATACAAGTGGGTACGAAACAACGGCAGTTATATCAGTGACGCGGTTCCAGCCCGGAAGCCTAGAAGCAGATAACATAGACTGTTGGTCAATGATATACATATATTTAGTTCATTCATGGTATTAAGTTTCGCTTGCCAAACTTATAATTTTTACCTGCGCTCATTAAACTCTAGGACGGTGGAGGGGTGGTATAATGCGTTTATACAAGTAGCATTTATTCAGAATTGTTACAATCTTCGAAGAGTGTACTCTAGTGTCTTATAGTTAGATTAGTGATGTGTTAATCTTATGCTTGATATTTTTATAACGAACGAAGACATGATAAACAGAGAAAAAAATTAGAATCGAAACTACTTTAGGCACTGGTTTCTATTCTTAAAGCGGTATTGCTAGAAGAGTAAAAGTTTCACGCCGAACAGTTGCAGCAATTACAACATTTATCAAAAGAAATTTGCCTTCGACATTAAGCGGTCGACAACATTGTCACCGATCACGCAAAACCACCGAAATGGAGAACACAAAACTCATTAACATTGCTTTGTAAAGTAAACAACCTTCCATAAGAGAGTTGTTACATCTCCGTCAGTCCTTTAATATAAAGGTATCAGAGCGAACCTTGCGAACTTGATTATACACTGGTAATCGAAACTATGAAGAAAAAACATCTACAGTGAGTCAATACTGTTGGAGAATGGAAAAACTTCCTTGTATAAAATTATATTGCAAACGTTTTAAAAATGTTTTTCTTTTATTACGTGTTAGTTACTATTATTAAATTCTCAATCACAGGTCATATTCAGTGACGACTCACGACTCGAAGCGATTACAGAACCTATAAAATTTGTGAGAGAAACACCTTTGGAACGTTATAGAAAGGAATGTATAGCGCAAAGTGTTAAACGTCCCCGGTTGTAATCGTATGGTCATGCATTACTGGGGTTGGAACAGGACATCTGGACTTTGTCGAAGGGACAATGAACCAGTATCGTTACAAAAATATAATAGAAACTGCTTAGGCGCCCTATCATTTCACTAGATGCAAAGGAAAATGAGCCTATGTTTATACAAAACGCGTGTCATACGCCGAAATCTGTCCAGAATATATTTTGCGATTTCGTATACCAGTATTGCCCTAACCTGAAAATTCACCAGACCTAAATCCAATCGAAAATGTTTGGAACATTAAATCTATTGTTTACTCGCCTCAAAATTCCAATTTAAGCATTCTCAAAGAAAACATGGAAGAAGCCTGAAAAGAAAAGTGTGTAGGAGGACACCGTAAAAGCCTGTATTGACAGCGCACCGAAGCGATTTCAAGCGGTTATTTAAGTTAAGAGAAGTTTTTTGATTATTGAAACAAATATATTTTATAGTTATAAATGTGTTCAAATCTATAATAACATGTGTAATATGGAAGTATTCATTTTAAATTTCATGTGTTCGGACTTTATTTGGTTAAAAGTTTCGATAAACTGTAGGATGGACTAATTTAATTATTAGATACTGTAGTTGGTGGTACAAACTTGATATTAAAACTTATAAACAAAATCATGTATGGCAGAAATTTAATAAGCTTAGGGTCCTAATCCAATTCCTACTTAACAAACGAAGCATTTACATTACATGGTTTAATATCGAACCGATTGTGGCTGGCATTTCTCAGAGAATTATATCAGATGCACAATTATTTACCATTTACGAGGGAGCGTTTTTATATTCGCGGAATGGGGGACAAGGGGTGGAAATAAAAAAACCAAATTATTTTTCTTTTTCAATATATTCACCTGCAAGACGGATACATTTTTCACATCTTTCAATTAATTTATTTATACCCTCATAAAAAAATGATTTCTCTTTATCTGCAAAATACGCCGAAACTGCCTCCTTGACTTCATCATCGGCAGTAAATTTTTTACCCCGCAGCTCTTTTTTCATTTTCGGAAACAGGTAATAATCACTCGGGGCCAGGTCTGGGCTGTAGGGTGGGTGATTCACAATTTCGAAACCCACCTTATGCAGGGCAGCTAACGCAACGCGGCTCTTGTGGACGGGCGCGTTGTCGTGCAAAAGCAGAACAATTTTCCCCGTCTTTTCTCTTTAATGGCTTCTTTTAGTCGTTCTAATATTGAACCGTAATATTCTCCGGTTATAGAAACACCTTTATCTTTATAATTAATCAACAATATTCCTTCCGAGTCCCAAAATACCGTTGCCATGAGTTTCCCAGCTGATTGTGACACTTTAAATTTCTTGGGAGGTGCTGTGCCCTTTTTATGCCACTGCATGGAGTCTTGTTTGGACTCAGGTTCATAATGATGAACTCAAGTTTCGTCTCCAGTAACAATTCCACTCAATACATCATCCTTGTCTTCATTACAGAGGTCCAAAAATGCACGCGAACACTCTACGCGCTGTTGTTTTTGCGGCGGCGTAAGCATTCTCGGCACCCATCTTGCGCTGACGTTAGACATGCCGAGATGATCGTGTAGGATTTTAAAAATTGTTGTATCGGATACTCCAACCATTTCTGCGAGTTGTTTCTTCTTTAGTCGAGCATCTTCGAGTACAATTTGTTCAACTTTTTGGATAAGTGCTGGCGTGGTCACCTCAATGCTCCTGCCCGGCTTCGGGTCGTCTTCAAGGGATTCCCTTCCTTGTTTAAATAAACTATGCCACTTGTACACCATGGTTTTTCCTGGACAAGAGTCGCCGTAAACCAATGACATCTCATTCATTATGGTCGCGACTGATTTTCCTTGCCTGGTAAGGAACTTTATAACGGCACGATATTCGATTTTTTCCATATTTCACTTTTCACTCCTGATTATACTACTTGGTTGACGATAGCTCAAAGACTAACTGTCTAATAACAATGAAACTTCGTATTTATACTAATCATGAGTCGCTGCACAGGCCACGCCCCCAATGCGCCTACTCACCCCTCTACAACCCGTTCATTCCGCGAATATAAAAACGCTCCCTCGTACAATATAAAGGGTGTTTCAAATTTCGCGGTTTTTTTAAAGAATAAATAAAACATATAATTGGCATCCACTTTCAAAAACTTTTTATTGGTAATTGAAGTATCTGTTATGACATTTATATGCGAAAAATAATATCTGCTAAATGGCCTCCTCTTGCAGCTCCACAGACTCCCACTCTTTTGCTAAATAATTTTCAATGACATTTTGACATAATTGATGCTCTATCTCACCAATGATACGAATAATTTCATCTTTCAAAGCAGGAATTGATTGTGGATTGTTTTTATAAACCTGACTTTTCACGTAACCCCAAAGAAAATAGTCTAACGGTGTTAAATCACATGATCTTGGTGGCCAATTAACATCACCGTTTTTTGAGATTACACGTCCAGGAAACTTTTCTCTCAATAAATCAATCGATTCGTGAGCAAAGTGCGGTGTAGTGCCATCCTGTTGAAACCACATATCCTCTAGATCAATATTCATTATTTCAGGCCATAAAAATTCGGTTATCATCCGACGATATCGATCACCATTGACAGTTGCAGCTTCACCAGCAGCATTTCCAAAGAAGTAAGGACCAATTACACCACCTGACCATAATTCACGCCAAACAGTAATTCGTTTAGGATGCATTGGTTTCTTATGAATAATTCGTGGATTTTCCTCACCACAGATACGGCAATTTTGTTTATTAACATAGCCACCAAGTTCAAAATGTGCCTCATCGGAAAACATTATTTTTTGAGAAAAATCAGCTGGTTGTTCATTGATGATAAATAAACGACGTTTTAAATGATCTAATGGTTTCGGTTCCTGTGTTATTTGAACCTTATATGCCTTCAGAGCTAAATCCTAGTGTAAAATACGCTATATTGTTGATCCACTAAGTCCAAGTTATTTTGAACGTCGTCTAATGGACATTTCAGGATCTTCAGCAACACTTTCACTAACCAAACCAATATTTTCTTGTGAACGACCACTACGACTGTAGTTTTCACTTTTTTGATCTTCCACGGAACCGGTCTCTTGAAATTTTTTAATAATTTGACCAATAGTGCTTTCAGATGGACGATTATGTAAACCATAAAATTCACATAATTTTCAAAAACTCTTGTCACAGAACGCCGATTTTCATAAAATAATTCAACGATTTGAATGCGTTGTTGTATTATGTACGAAGCCATTTTTATAAATGTCATACATCACACTTTTTAAATGTTCACATACCCAGACAAATTCAGTGCGCCATCTATATTTTATTTATTCTTAAAAAAAACCGCGCAATTTGAAACACCCTTTACATATCAACGAGTGATGCGCGACAGTAGATGAAAATTACTGGACGTTACATGCTGTTTTATTTAAATATTATCATCCTTTGCTTTTACTGACAAAATTGAACGTCTACGCTATATCTCAAAAACGAGTAGTTTACGAAATTTATAAAATATTTCTACATAATTAAATTATAAATAAGCGGTATATGGCATTATTAATAATAAATAAAATATACATTAACAGATAAGAAAAATACATATACATATTAAATATATAAGAATTACTCACCATGTTTAAAAGTTTCTAGTTCCACGTGCAAAAGATATTTCTGAAAAACAAATAAGATATACGTTAAATAACTATAACCACTTAGTAACTTATTTAAAAATAATGCACGAAGTATAGAGCCATGATGTAGGAACAATTATAAAAATATGTTAAGGAATATCTTAAAACATATACACGTAGTTATACCGGATGTCCCATGGCATGATTGCCACAGCTTAAGGATGTATTATTGATGCAATTTCAAGTTCAAAATGTCTAATGAACATACGCGCAAAAATTCTCTCGTTGTTATTAAAAAGTCAGGGTGGCTATGATTCATCAATTATTATTCATTGTGACAGTAAACGTCAATTAAGTTAATTTAAAGTGTTTATTTTTTCGTGTCATATTAAAATACTCCTAAATGTATGTTAATTTTTTCGAATGAAGAATACGTCTACATTCACTTTGTTTATGGTTTGTGTACTGGAAATAGACGAGCAGCAGTTGATATCGTCCACGTACAACAAGAACTTGCTCAAGAAGAAGCAATACTTAATATGGTTGACGTTCAAATTTCTTCTAGTGTCCGAAGAATAGTCAACAGAAAACTTGAAATAATTTTGGTGTGAACCCGTACAATATCTTATCTTTCTAAGCTTTAAAATCTGGCGACTACACGTCAAGACTTAAATTTAGTTGCTGGTTTGTGAAATCGGGGGTTTTGTGAAAATGTTGTTTAGTGATGAAGCGTCCTTCATTAGAAACGGCATCAATAACACCAAGAATTCACATCTTTGGCACTTGAAAATCTATGGCGAACTAGTGAATCCCATTTTCAAGATAAATTTTCTGGGAATGTTTGGTGTGGTATTATTGACGATCGTCTCATTAGTGTGTTTATAACCGAAGAATGTCTCACGGCAGTTCTTTATTTACGTTTCCCGGAAAATGACCTTACAACATTACTGGACGTTTCTTTTAATGTAGGATGACGAATGTGGATACAGTACGGTGGTGCACCTCAGCACTTTTTTTAAATAAGTACGAGATTTTCTTAACCAAAATTATGTGAACCGATGGATTGGAAGAGGCTCAGTAGTTGCTTGGCCGCCAAGGTGACAAGACTTAAATCTCCTAGATTATTTTTTATGTGGAAGGCTAAAAAATTTAGTTTATGTAGAACAACAGAAACAGAAAATAACTTGCTAGAATTATGGATTCTGCAGAAACTATTCGTGCTGATTCCGAGATTGTTAGCAGAGCTATCTCTACAATTCTAAGAAGAGTTAGACTATGTATGCAGACCGGGATAGAAATTTTGAACAACAAATTCAATAATGAAGACCGTGGTTGATTGAATTAATCAAAACAGGTAAATAATCCCCTTAACGCAATAATGTTCGTATTCTGTATACGCATTTCGACAACTGAGATGTCATCATCACCAGACAATTAATCACAATGTAGCACCTCGATCTGCTAATGACAATTTTGTTGTCGAAATACTTATACAGATTACAAGCATTATTGTGGAAAGTGGTTGCGTTTACCTTTTTTGATTAATTGAATAAAGAGACTTATTTTTAAATGATTTTCATTGAGATTTTTCTTTTGAAGCGCTATATAATATTTGCGTTAGTAGCGTTATCTAAAACTACAAATGATTGTAGCTCAGTTACGATAGAACTTTGGGCATATGTTTATTATATTTATTATTATATTATACATTTTTAACTTGAAATTACTTCACTAACACATCCTCAAGCCGTGGCAATCATATCGTAGGACACCAGTATATGACGATGTCTTCGTATGTTTGTGTTTAATCACATGAAATTAATTATATGACGCATCTACCATATCTAATAGTTTTCAAAGCCACTTAGCGCAAAAATATTCTAAAGGATTCACTTGCAATTTCCTTTAGAATTAAACATGTTTCAACAAAAGATTATTATATAATTAATATTAATTAAAAATATTTATTATTTATTTCAAAATACAATAAAGATGGTTTGAGTATATATAATATGAATACTTAAATCAGTTTAATTTATAATATTAACGTCTATGTACGTATTGTCGTCTATGTTATAACGTAAAGACAGACGTATGTGAACAAGCTGAATGAATAGCAACATAATTTAATAAGAATGAGATGTAAATTTTATAATAATTAAATTATAAATTAAATCGTTACTTAATTGAACTTAAGTAGAGAAAATATTGCCACAAATTGCTGCTGGAGATGATCCTGTCTTTATAAAAGAATTTGATAGTAATTTTAAACAGGCTTTTACAGCAATGTCTGCTCAATTACCTAAATTATATTTAAAAACCAAAGACTGTATTTATTTTTAATTATTAAATTTGATATATACTCCAAGCTTCATGTAAAAAAAATGACTAAAGGTCAAAAAATATTTAAGATACAGCGCAAAAAATTTATCTAGTCATGATGGAAACAGCTAATTGTGCGTTACCTAATAATGTTCAATAGTGGCATTTTTCTATTCATGTAAGAAACTTGACTTATTTATTTATACTTAACATACCGTAAAATACATTATGGACCAGATCTAATTATTATACCGCAGTCAGGTTTTGATGTTTAGAATTATAGATACAGCGTGTTTCAAAAAGAATATACGTATTACAAAGTATTATTTTGTCCAAACTATCGATCGCTGCGTCTCGGCTCGGCTATTGGAGAAACGAATACATAGTCTAGTTTATTTAATAGCAGCTAGATGTCAGTATCTTCTGTTTTTCTTGGTAATCGTTACATGTTTAAAATGGCTACTCCGCAGCAGAAATCATTTTGGTTTCTCGAGTTTGCGAAGTGCAATTCCGTGATTACAGTGCAAAGACGTTTCAGATTGAGCTACCAAATTGATCTTTCGAATGGGTGGAACATTCGCAGATGGTATCGACAGTTTGTAGATGCGGGATGTGTATGTAAAGGAAAGAGTCCTAGCCGCCCTCGTGTTTCTGAAAGAAAATGTTGCACGAATTCAAACTGCTTTCCAACGTAATCCTTCAAAATCAACTCGTCGTGCCAGTCGGGAGTTACGACAATTTGACGTGTTTTGAGACGTCGGTTGGTTATGAAGCTGTACAAGTTACAGTTGTTACAAGCTCTGCGTCCTGATGACAAACAGAAACTTTTGTAATGAGATTCATGATGCTATTGACAATGATAACACTTTCGCACAACGCATCGTGTTCAGTGATGAAGCGACTTTCCATGTTAGTAGTCTGGTAAACAAACACAATGTTCGAATTTGTTTTGTGCGATATCTCGATCATATGCTTACGGCCCATTCTTCTTTGATGGAAACATGGTTAACGGTCAGCAGTATCTCGCTATGTTACAAAACTGGTTGCTTCCGAGGCAGCACGAAGACAACTTCATTTTTCAACAAGACGGGGCATCCCCTCACTGGAGTCGCCAAGTGCGTGAATATCTGAATGAAACTCTACCGAACCGTTGGATTGGTCGTCACGGAGCTAGCGACTTAGCATGTCTCAGCTAGGCTCCATAGTCACCGGATTTGATATCCTGTTATTTCTTCCTGTGGAGTTTCGTTAAAGACAACGTTTATGTACCACCACTTCCACAGAACCTGGAAGAGTTCATATAATATCAGTGACGAAGGACATGCTTGCTCGAGTATGGGAGGAATTTGAGTATCGATGTGACATTATTCGTGTCGTTGATGGAGGACATATTGAGCATCTGTAATCTGAACTTTAGAGGTTCGTAAATATGTGTGTAAAGTTTCATGTTCGTATGTCTGAAAGTTTAATAAATATATGCATTCGAAATAAGTATATTCTTTTAAAACACCCTGTATTATTTTTGAATACAGCGTCATAAAAAAACTAAATCAATTTTTAAGGAAAAATAAATTTGAGTATTTATTTGCTTATCAAACTTTAAAGTTGATAATTGATAGACAACTAAATACATAAACACCAATATGACTTGTCATAACAAATGTGCTAATGAATTATGATTTGTGGCTTTCTTTCACAATTTAATTATCATGCCTAACTCCTTAACCGCAACAAATATTTTTCTTAAGAAAACTTTGTAGAATTAATTATAGAATTTACATAAGGTTGTCTGTAAATTTTAAGACCAATGACATTCACAAATCATTTGATTACCATTTACAAAAAGATTTGATCAATAAGGTTGATATATAACCCCTTTCCACAATTAACTATTTGTAAATTCTGTATACGCATTTCGACAACCAAGTTGTCATCATCAGCAGATAATTTCAAAGTGTCGCACCTGGTAAAACACGGCGAAGAAATTGTAGGAAAAATACACTCCGTCCGCGATCCGCACCGTTGCAAACCAAGATGTGCACTGTGTCTGTTTAACACAGTGCACATCTTGGTTTGCAACGGTGCGGATCGCGTACGGAGTGTATTTTTCCTACAATTTCTTCGCCGTGTTTTACCAGGTGCGACACTTTGAAATTATCTGCTGATGATGACAACTTGGTTGTCGAAATGCGTATACAGAATTTACAAATAGTTAATTGTGGAAAGGGGTTATATATCAACCTTATTGATCAAGTCAATCAACCACAGGCTCCATCAAATTCAACTACAAAAAGATGTTGTTCAATATGTAGTTAATACTACAACGATGATTATATTTTTCATAAAGAGTATGTAGAGTGATTAGAAAATCCAGGTTCACTTTTTTTTAATGAAAATGTTATTTGCTTTAAGATTTGTATAAAGTATCATATATTTACTGTAGAAAATACACAGTCTGTCGCAGAGAAAACCGATCTTTCTTAAAGCAGTAATTCTTAGTGGCGCTATCTATTAAAAAAAATATGCGTCGGTAAGGTAGATCTTTCACCAATGTTATGTCAAAATATCATGATATTTGTATCATTAGAAGCAGAGAAATTGCGCCTAAAGTGAAGAGCGTGTATTTGGAATTGATCGAAAAATGAATTTTGTATAAAGAGCAAAATATAAGGTTCTGTTTTAAACTCGGTAAATTGTTTAATTTGATGAAACACGTATATGGTGATGCGTGTTTATCACATACGAGTGTGTATGAGTGGTATAAAGGATTTAAAGACGGTCGTACGGACATAAATGACGACGAACATCCTGGTGCAAATAAATCTGTGGTTACGAAAAGTAACATAGAACTTGTGCGTCGATTTATCAGAAATGAGCCGAAATCCTTATTGCGATACGTGGGAATGGAATTAAATATTTCCAAAGGTTCAATTCATCGCGTTTTGACACAGTATTTGGGACTGAGGAAGATTTGTGCATGGTTTGTATCACACAGGCTAACTAAATTTAATATTGTACAGAATTGATTAAAGACTCAAAAAAAGGACGAAAACTTTAGTTATTTTATTGCAACTGGCGATGAGCCATGATGTTTTCAATATGATCCGGAGATCAAGTGTCAAAGCTCTGAATGGAAGCATCCATGCGAAGAAAAACTGATAAAAAGCCGCCTGGAGAATTCAAAAGTGAAGATAATGTTGATTTGTTTTAATGATTCGAAAGACATAGTGCCCAAAGAGTTTGTACCCACTATTTGGCCATTAAAAAGGCATCGACAACGATATTGACGGACATCTTTAAAGATGAACTTAAAAATTCATTCGACATGATAATTGACCGTGAAAAACGTTGTATTGACGTCGAAGCCGATTACTTCCGCGGTCGTGGTCCATACTATATTCTTCTGGGCTTCCGGGCTGGAACCGCGTCACTGGTACAACTACCGACGTTTCGTACTCAGTGGGTACGAAACGTCGGCAGTTATACCAGTGACGCGGTTCCAGCCCGGAAGCCCAGAAGAATATAAAATAAATGAATTTTACCAGAATAGTAAGCTTTTGTTTTTATTTTAAAAAAGTTCGGTTTCTTCTGCGACAGACTGTGTAGTGGTTAATGTTATTGGATCTCTACGTTCAGAGGTGGATGAATAAATATGCTACTAATTGATTACCAATCAATGAAGGCAGTATAGTTTATAGATAAGTATAAATAAGTATTTAGCCAAGTAGCGGCGTTTTATAAGAATAATCCAACCCTTCACCTCAAAGTAAGAAACAATGTCTCTTATCTTTTTTATTTTCACAAAATACAAGGGCTGGAATTTTAATAGCGGCAACACTGTTGTGGCAGTGAAGCCAGATGGATTGTATTATTCTCACTGCTATCGCATATTAATCTATACTTTACCTATCTTACAATGGATTCTTCCTTCTGAATCGAAGCACATGCGATACCGCGAGAAAAAGATACTCTTCTATGAGTTACCGATCTAAACAATTGCGGTCTGTGTTTTCGTCATGTTCAGAGAAAAGGAACAGCGAAGTTGGTTGAAAGTTGAAAATATTTGCGGTCGCACAGCAAGACAGACTTGTGATTTTAAACAAACATGATGCTAACAAATATGTTTACCGGATTTCTGTCGGACATGTTTATATAAGCTTACTTCTAAGAAATAAAATTTACAATATTTTATTTGCTCTTCAAAGTGGTTTAATGTACACCACATGATTAATCAAAATTAAAATAAGCACTCGACTATAATGAATTTATTAAAAGTAGGTACTTGCTATATAAACAAGAATCTACAATTACAATTGTAACTTCTTTAATAAGGTGTAAATCAATGTGAGAACTATTAGTATTATTACGGCAATTTAATCCGTTCTATTGGCTAATTGGATAAATAAAGAGTTCTTATGAATCACACACAATGAATAATGACAATACATTAAAGTATTTTGTTGAGGCACCAAGAATTTCTTTTCTTTTTTTTAAAGTTTTTATGAACACTCACGAACAATGTTCCTATTAAGGTGGTTAAGCACAAATGCACAATACAATTGTGACTCACGTAATTTCTTTGAAATTTCTAACTGACTCTCAGAATAATTCCAGACTATTATTCTCTATCGAAGAGTTATATAATAACTATTTAAGCAAAATATATTCATATAAACATGTGAATATACATAAACGTATATATGTATGTGTTTAATAGATAGACGTATAAGGAAAACATGTTTTTTTTATAATTTGGACTATGTTTTTGTTTTTGCAGCATCAAAAAAAAAGTAAGTGGGAATATTAATTATACAAGATTCCAACTGGTAGAAACTGGATTTAACGACCTTTAGGTGTATTATTAGTATTACTACTACACTGGATTTACGTGTAAAATTTTAATAAATTGAATATTTTAATAATTTTAGGATATTGATGCATTTATATCAAGACTATTATATGAGACGGTTCTAACAGTTTAGTCATCTAATTTTCTTAAATTGGACACACACGCTACCGTTCACGAAAGTTCTGACATTGAATGTACAAAATCATTAAAATTGTCATAGGTTTACTTTGGAAAAATATATTTAAAATGTCATAACATGTACAGTCTAGTAATTAGCTTACCCCAGATCTCAGTTCTGATGAATAGTATATCTTAAATACGTACTATTTACCACTCCTGGGAAATGCACATATTTCTTATATACACACACTGTTAGCCTACAATATACACACATATATTTATTTATTTCATTGTGAGTATTAAGTCTCGGAGACGGTAATTCCCTACCGAACTCATAATCTTTATCTGTGCTCGCTAAATTTTAGGAATGTGAAGAGGTGGTATAATGCGTTTATATGAGTAAAATTTATTCAGAATTATTAGAAAAAAGTCTGTTTGTGATAATATATTTACCACTTTTAGTTTAGTGGTGCGCTAGTTTTATACTTTATATTTATATAACGAACTTAGACGTAAATTTACCACTTTTAATTTAGTGGTGCGCTAGTTTTATACTTTATATTTTAATAACGAACTTAGGCGTAAATTTATTATTTATATTTAAAGGTAATTATATTATTTTTTAGAAGAGTTTACTAAATTCCACTAGCTGTCCGAACTAATATGAACGATAGTGTACACATCTAAATGTCAACATACATTTAACCAAACAGATTCATAATGTCTCTACACACGTCTTTAAAACGTGTGTCCGGCGATAACATATACGAAGGTAGCCGTTTATATTTCGGGAACTGGCAGTACTGTTAGTGTTGCCTCCGATCTAATGATTGCATCGTGAAGTTTGTCATTTTTGACAATATATTTGCCTTGACAGTTTTATTATCCGGTCCCTATTTCTGTTGTTGACAGTAACTTGAAAACTCATATTTTGGAGATACCGCCTTCACAGTGGCAGCGATGCTTTTCGGATTGGCTTAAACGAATGCAAAAGTGCATTGATTTTCAAGAACATTTTAAAAAGCAATAAAACTATTTTTGGTAATAAATTTTTTTTTGTTTGCTACTCCCGAAATATAAACGGCTACCCTCGTACATATGTAAATTACCGATGTGAATATGTATAACCCGACAATCTTTTTCATTCAATTTTGACACCAGTGCAACCGCATGACGATATCAGACCGCGATTATTGTCTTTTCCCCCTCGTCCTGCAATATATCAGCATAATACACATATCGCGGACAATTCCCTTATACAGGGGGTCTACAACTTAATCTATATATGCAAGACCTGCAGCGAGTTGAATAATGGTACTAGAAAACAATTTGTAAAAATATTTCGTTATTTTTCTTAAATTAACTTATACATAGGATACTGTGGTTTATTGAATTAATCAAAAAAGCTAGATAAAACCCTTTTCAACAGTAATATTCGTGTTCGGTATATGCATTTTGGCAACTAAACTGTAATCATCAGCAGATAATTAATGTAATAGTAGACAGTGTGTGTTTGGCTTTTGACAATGAACGTATAGTACGGATTTGTTTCTGTGCAAGTTTTACCGTGGATCCGCGTGCGACACTTGATTATCTGCTAATGATGACAACTTAGTTATGCGTATTCGGAATATGAACATTATTGTGGAAAGGGGTATTATTTACCTTTTTGGGTCGATAGCTGCATATTTATTTTAAATAAATCTTATTAAATTAAAGAATTTACAATTTTATAAAGCATCGATTACTGTTTTATTAAATTGTTGACTTAATAAATATATTTCGAAATTCTTTAAAATACAGTCTTATTTTAAATCGCTTCAAAAACATTAAAAAGCTTTGCAAACAATTTAATGAAATGAAGAAATAGTTTTTCCATTAAATTGTTTGCAAAGCTTTTTAATTTCTTATTGAAGTAATGTAAAATATGATTATATTTTAAACACGTTGGAATTTTAAATCTTTAATCAATAAAATAATACAAAAACGAAATCTATGTGAGGATCCTATTGTATACTATTTTATTATCTATAATTTTATGCAGCTGCATTTATGTATTAAGTATGTAATAAAATTAGGACCGGGGGAATTCCACTCGGTGTAATAAAATGAAGAATTCATCGAAATCACTTAAAAATCTGTAAGCCAGGCGTTATATATATATATACATATATATACATATATATATATATATATATATATATATATATATATATATATATATATATATATATATATATATATATATATATATATATATAAAGATATACACATATTTAGTTAGGATAAGTTTCTTTATATAGCCAGAGTACGGAGAGTGCTCGAATTAAACTCGCTCGCGAACGAATTCAAATCGAGCGAGTTATATTTTCTATATTAAAAAGAACTATTCTTACGAGTTGAGTTTGTGCTCGCGAGTTAAATAATAAAGCTCGCGAGTTAAATAATAAAACTCACGAGCACAAATTTTAAAACGAACGAATTAAATAAAATTGTGCTCGCGAGCAGAATTTTTTCCTACTCTGCTCACGAGTTTAATGATAAAACTCGTGAACACAAATTTTAAAACGAACGAATTAAATAAAATTGTGCTCGCGAGCAGAATTTTTTCCTACCCTAGAGTACGGAGAGTGCTCGAATTTAACTCACTCGCGAACGAATTCAATTCGAGCGAGTTATGTTTTCTATATTAAAAAGAACTATTCTTACGAGTTGAGTCTGTGCTCGCGAGTTAAATAATAAAACTCGCGAGCACAAATTTTAAAACGAACGAATTAAATAAAATTGTGCTGGCGAGCAGAATTTTTTCCTACCCTAGAGTACGGAGAGTGCTCGAATTATACTCGCTCGCGAACGAATTCAATTCGAGCGAGTTATGTTTTCTATATTAAAAAGAACTATTCTTACGAGTTGAGTCTGTGCTCGCGAGTTAAATAATAAAACTCGCGAGCACAAATTTTAAAACGAACGAATTAAATAAAATTGTGCTCGCGAGCAGAATTTTTTCCTACCCTAGAGTACGGAGAGTGCTCGAATTAAACTTGCTCGCGAACGAATTCAATTCGAGCGAGTTATGTTTTCTATATTAAAAAGAACTATTCTTACGGGTTGAGTCTGTGCTCGCGAGTTAAATAATAAAACTCGCGAGCACAAATTTTAAAACGAACGAATTAAATAAAATTGTGCTGGCGAGCAGAATTTTTTCCTACCCTAGAGTACGGAGAGTGCTCGAATTTAACTCACTCGCGAACGAATTCAATTCGAGCGAGTTATATTTTCTATATTAAAAACACAAAGGAACAAAGGAACTATTCTTACGAGTTGAGTTTGTGCTCGCGAGTTAAATAATAAAAATCGCGAGCTCAAATTTTAAAACGAACGAATTAAATAAAATTGTGCTCGCGAGCAGAATTTTTTCCTACCCTTTTATATACATTTTCATTTTCCGTCTTACGTACATAGTTCACCTTTATAAGTTGATCGTGTCCATCTTCTTAGTTTTCAAATAATAGATAAAGATAAATAATTAAAAGAGAATATTAAAGTGTATTAATTAAATTATAACAAAACGTTCCATAACCTACGTCCAGCAAAACAATTTAAAAAAAAATATTAACCACACAATTTAACAAAAAAGTAATCGATGCTGTATAAAATTGGAAATTCTTAAAGTCAATAAGATTTTTTCCAAGTAGATATTCAAGTTCATTAAAGTAACTCTTCATAGAGGTGCATATAAGTAGTTAGTTGAAAATGGTGTTATAGTTTTGTTTTCTGAGCAATGTAACAGTCGAATTGAAAAGTTCCCGGTCTACCATAGTAAAACACAGTTTTTTGGCAAAATTCGATTTTATTACTCAACATAGTTGCCTTCGAGGGCGATACACCGATTATAGCGTTCTTCCAACTTTTCGATACCATTTTTGTAGTACGAATTGTCTTTAGCCTCGAAATAGGCCTCAGTTTCGGCGATTACCTCCTCATCCCTGCTAAATTTCTTCCCGGCGAGCATTCTCTTGAGGTCTGCAAAGAGGAAATAGTCGCTGGGGACCACATCTGGAGAGTACGGTGAATGGGGAAGTAATTCGAAACCCAATTCACTTAATTTAGCCATTGTTTTCATTGATTTGTGACACGGTGCATTGTCTTGGTGAAACAGCACTTTCTTCTTCTTCATATGGGGCCGTTTTTTTGCGATTTCGTTCTTCAAACGGTCCAATAACGCTGTATAATAGTCGCTGTTGATGGACTGGCCCTTTTTAAGATAATCTATGAAAATTATTCCATGCGCATCCCAAAAAACTGACGCCATAACTTTTCTAGCTGACTGTTGCGTCTTTCCACGCTTTGGAGCCGGTTCATCGCGTGCAGTCCACTCGGCTGACAGTCGATTGGACTCTGGAGTGTAGTGATGAATTCATGTTTCATGCATTGTCACATATCGACGCAAAAACTCGGTTTTATTACGATTTAACAGCTTCAAACACAACTCAGAATCATCAACTCGTTGTTGTTTTTGATCGAATGTAAGCTCGCGCGGCACCCATTTTGCACAGAGCTTCCGCATGCCCAAATATTCATGCACGATGTGTCCAACACCTTCCTTTGATATCTTTAGGATGTCAGCTATCTCGATCAACTTTACTTTACGGTCATTTAAAATGATTTTGCGAACTTTTTTGATGTTTTCGTCGGTGACAGCCTCTTTTGGTCGTCCACTGCGTTCGCCGTCTTCGGTGCTCATTTCACCACGTTTAAATTTAGCATACCAATCAATTATGGTTGATTTTCTTGGCGCAGAGTCCGGGAACTCCTCATCAAGCCATGCTTTTGCTTCAACGGTATTTTTTCCCTTCAAAAAGCAGTACTTTATCAGCACACGAAATTCTTTTTTTTCCATTTTTTTAAATAACAAAAGTAGCTTCACTCTTAACGCAATATCTCAGTAACTAATGGTCGGATTGCTGTCAAATTTTGACAAGTTTCGTTTGAAGGTTAGTACTATCTAAAAAACATATGGATTTAATAACAGTAGCGCCATCTATGTGTCAGACCGGGGACTTTTCAGCCGACCTGGTAGTAGATGCCACCTTAATGAATAAGAAAATTGATTAAAGGTGAGTTTTCTTAATATTAAATTTTCTATGTTACAACACGTCACTGTTATGAATACAGTCGTTTCAAATTACAGAACTTCCGCAAATCATTGAAGTTAACAACAACGGACTAATAGAAAATATTAAATCAGAAACACAATGCCTTTATTATTAGCTATTATTTTTTTGAGTATAAAAAAGTGCAGCTGAATCACCAAGCGATAACTGTTAGAATAATGACTGTTTATTAAAGTATAGTAAGACTGAATTTTTTTGTATTTTATACGTGCGATTTAAACAAAATTGAAAGCAAATACTAAGTACATATATGAATCATCCGAGTTCCAAGAAATGCCTAGAGCACATCAAAGAGAATGTTGGAAACTGTATATGGAATAATAAAGAAAAAAAAGTATACTTGTCGTTAATTACCGAACAAACTAATTTAAAAAATTCTATAATTTATTTCTATCACGTTGGAGTTGATTTTGCAAATTCACAATTTATAGTAGTTTATGTTCATCATTAAGTTTAATGGGTCAATTCTGCGTCATTTTTATAGGCATGAAAAATTATGTCTACAAAATTGCGAAAGTCTGTAAATGTTTCACAGATAGATTTACGATCAATTTAAATAAATATAGAAGTAGCAATGAATATTATTGTTCAGAAATTAATTTATAGTTCAAATTAAGAATGTACGACAATTGTTTTTACAAATATTGGGTCTGGGAAAAAGTTCGTGGCGTTTTTCCCGATAGATGGCATTGGTTGCCGATAACTAAAGAACAACAAGTCACAGCGACACCACCGACGGCTCGTTTTTTAGATGACCTTCCGAACGTTAGTTTGAGCGTAGAAACATTGTAATCGGTGCAGTGGTTGGAAAGTTATTCGCACTTGAAAATGGAGAAGAATAATGAGAAATTTCGCTATATTCTGCAATATTATTATGATAAGGGGAAGAACGCTGCGCAGGCTTGTGATAAAATTTGTGCTGTGTACGGTGAAGGTACTTTATCGAAATCTGTTGCGCGGAAATGGTTCGCTCGCTTTCGTTCTGGAAATTTCAATGTGAAAGATGAGTCACGCTCCGGTCGTCCAATCACTGAAAAATCTGATGAAATTCTTGAAAAAGTCCAACAAGATAAGCATATCAGCAGTGTCGATATTGGCATGGAGCTAGGCATTGACCACAAAACTGTTTTGAACCATTTACACAAAGCTGGTTACAAAAAAAAGCTTGACGTATGGGTTCCTCATGAGTTGAGCGTGAAAAACATGATGGACCGAATTAACATCTGCGATGCGCTGCTGAAACGGAATGAAATCGAGCCGTTTCTGAAACGTTTAATAACCGGAGATGAAAAATGGATTACGTACGATAATCGGAAGCGTAAAAGATCGTGGATAAAGGATGGTGAGCCGTCACAAGCATTCGCTAAGCCAACATTGACGCCAAAAAAAGTGATGCTGTGTGTATGGTGGGACTGGAGGGGAATCGTCCACTACGAGCTACTTCCAACTGGTCAGACGATTGATTCTCAACTCTACTGTGCACAACTAGAGAGATTACGCCAGGCGATTGAAAGAAAACGGCCCGAATTGATTAATAGGAAAGGTGTTGTCTTCCATCATGACAACGCCCGACCACACACACTTCTTTGATGACCCGTCAAAAATTGAGAGAGTTTGGTTGGGAAGTTTTGATGCACCCACCTTACAGTCCGGATATAGCACCCTCTGACTATCATCTGTTTCGATCTCTGCAGAACTCTCTCAATGGAATTAAGTTGGTTTCAAAAGAAGCCTGTGAAAACTACTTGATTCAGTTTTTCGACCAGAAACCACAGAAGTTTTTCACCGATGGGATCATGGATCTACCAAAAAAATGGCGAAACATTGTCGATAATAATGGAGCATATTCGGTTTAAATGAATTCGTCCACGCGCCATGCGGGGACCAGTTGAATTTTACTGAAAAAACGCCACGAACTTTTTCCCAGACCCAATATATTACAATGTGTTTCACGGAATATACAGAATACGAAAATTAATGTGGAAAGGGGTTATGTATCAACCTTATTAAGTTAATCACCGATAAGCTCCATCAAAATTACCTTCATTTTAATTCTATTTTAATAAGTGTATTAAAAGTTTACAAGACTATTTATTACTTAGAAATACAAGCATACCTTTGAAAAGCAAATTTAATCAGTGAAAACGAAAAAGTGAAAAATACAGTATTTTATACTTTACGAATAAAAGAATTGTGCTTATGAAATTAATCTTCTAACCACAATCAGTGCATAAGTTAAACAAATCAGTAATAATAACGTAACAATAACCAACCGTCTCAGAAGTATCATCCTTAATTATCAGGTTGTTACATATGAAATGTCCGATTTTGTAAGGAATAAAAAAAAGTCTAAATTTAAAAAAATATAAATATTTATTCTGCAAAATAGTCTCCATTTACATCAATAGTTTGTTGCCAACGGCCTGGAAGCTGAAAAATTCCCTTTGAAAAGGAATCTAGGTTTTGACGGCTCACATATTGTTCAAACACTGCTATTACAGACTCCCGGTCAGGGAAGTCCCTATTTTTTAAGTGATTGTGTAAACTTCGGAAAAAATGAAAATCAGTTGGTGAAAGGTCAGGTGAATAAGGTGGGTGAGGGAGAATTTCGTAACCAAATTCCGAAAGTTTTTGGATTGTCTGTCGTGCAACATGAGGTCTTGCATTATCATGAAGAAGTATGGGTCCATGTCTATTGACTAGTGAGGGCTGCAAGCGGCTCAATTTTCCATGTATAGTTTCCAGTTCGGCACAATAGGACGCTGCCGTGATGGTTTCACCAGGTTGCAAAAATCAATAGTGTATAATACCCTTACTGGTCCACCATACGGTCACCAGAATCTTTCGCCGCGGGTGAAGGGATGCTCGTGCATGCTGTCTTGGTGTTTCACCTTGATCTAACCATTGTCCTGACCGTCTCCGATTATCATAAAGTATCCACTTTTCGTCACACGTTAAAACTCGATGAAGAAACGGTTCAACTTTCGGTCGATTAGCCAAAGAGGTAGCCACCTCTAATCGACGGAGCTTATTGGCTTCCGTTAATTGGTGCGGCACCCATCGATCGAGTTTCTTCACTTTGCCAATCGAAGAAAGGTGACGACTAATGGTGGCAATGGACACTTGAAATGTTTCTGCAAGGCTACGTACTGTTGTCGACGACGGATTACTTTCAACTTCTACACGTAGCTCGTCGTCATTAACGGTGCTACGCGCATATCCGCGAGACTCATTTTCCAAATCAAAATTTCCCTCGCTGAATTTTTTAAACCATCGCCGTAATGTGCGTTCATTACACGTGGTTTCACCGAACGTCTGATTAATTTCTCGCGTTGCTGCAGCTGCATTTAATCCCTTTTTAAATTGAAAGAGGTAAATTGCCCGAATATCTCTTGCCGACAGCATTTCTATAGGCGAGACAAGGACAGGTGTATTAGTCTTTCCAGGAAATGGAACAGGTACACACTCCAAAATAAATACCCTTTTCTACAAATACAATAATAATTTTCACCAAAAACATACACGTCTTCACACAGGTGCGATTCAGTTCAGACTGAAGGAAAAAACGGACATTACATTTGTAACAACCTGATATAAAAAGACATATGACACCAGTTTAGTAGGATTTATTACCATTTGAAAAACACTCGATAGCATAGAATACAATTAAAATATATCACAAAAAAGGTGGTCTAAAAATATTGCCCTATAGTATACTGTTGTTTATAATACAAAGAGAGATTGGGGAAAACCAAACAAATTTAAAATTAAGAGTAAACCTGAAAATTCGATAATCCGTTTATCACTCAAAAAGGAGGGAGAATTGCGGTAAATTGATTTATAATTAATAATTCAAACGCAAATAGCTGCCTTACATAAATATTTAAAACAAACTTTAATCTGAATTTATTATTTAACTAATAGTAAAGTATTGCATTTGTTAAAATATGTTTGTGTCGTTTATTAAACTATTTCGTTGATATTCCAAAAACAAAAGAATTGGCATGTGAACGAAAGTCAAAATTAGAAGTCAATAACAGGAAGATCAATCGATTCCAATTTTTATTATGACATCGTCGCCTCATAATCACTAAAAAATGTAACACATTTGAATTGTCAGTGCCAATTTAAAACCCGTGCAGCAATCGGAGTTGAAATGAGTGGCCGTTCATAAATCACGTTCAAGTCTTGTACAATAAAGGAAAATGCTAAATTAAGCAAAAATTTATGTAAATTAGATTGGTCTGTGGAGGAGTGAGAAAAAAATATGTACTAACGAGTCTAAATTCGAATTGTTTAGTAGGGCACACGTTGTATGTCCGCTCGTTGCTGTATACATAGGAAATATTATCTATGGCTGTGGGTTGATTCAAAGGCGGTAAAGCTGGCAGATTAATTATAATTAATGAAAGAATGACAAAAGAGTTGCTTTTCAAATTATAGAAAATAACTATGTACCATCTGGATGTGAATTAATTAGTAAGGATTTTATTATTATTATTATTATCAACAAGATAAGTTATTATCAGAGCCATTATCTAAGTAAACGACAGCTATTTTAATGAACATTTATTTAATAGAAACTAAACTATTGGGTTGGCAACTAAGTACTTTCGGTTTTTACTGATAGAGAGCGTTGCTTTATTTTTTGTATAACGTATGTTAGTGCTGTACTTTACCGTTTGTCGCGTGATACTAGTCACATTGACGTAACTTCAGAAGCAAGTAGTGCGTGATTTTTATTAAAGTTATTAGTTGTGGGTTAATTTTAAATAGAGTGCAGAAACGAAAAGATATGCGAAGGTTATGGTGCTAATTGCAGAGCGCACGAGTCAGAATTGGTATAAAAAATTCCATTCTGGAGATTTTTCCCTCAAAGATGAGCAACGTTCTGGTCGGCCTACTGAGTTGATGATGACCAAATCAAAGTCATAATTGAAGAGGATCGTCATATAACTGTTCGAGAGGTTGCGGAGAAGCTACATGTATCGCACACAACAATTGAAAAACATTTAAAATGTCTTGGGCTAGTTAAGAAGCTTGATATTTGGGTACCTCACGAATTGAAAGAAATTCATTTAACACAAAGAATCAACTTTTGCGATATGCATCTTAGACGAAATGAAACCGACCCTTTCTTAAAAAGAATCATCACTGGTAATGAAAAATGGGTCCTGTACAGTAACATAGTTCGAAAACGATCATGGGGCAAACACGATAAACCAGCTCAAACCACATCGAAAGCTGAATTGCATCCAAAAAAGATCATGCTGTCAGTTTGGTGGGATTACAAAGGTGTTGTGTTTTTTGAGCTGCTTCCAAGGAACCAAACGATCAATTCTGATGTTTACTGTCAACAATTAATAAAACTGGATGAAGCAATCAAAGAAAAACGGCCAGAATTGTCAAATCGGAAAGGAGTAGTTTTCCACGAAGATAATGCAAGGTCTCACACATCTTTGGCAACTCGTGGGAAACTATTGGAGCTTGACTGGGAAGTGATGCCACATCCCCCATACAGCCCTGATCTAGCACCATCTGATTACCATTTATTTCGAAGTTTGCAGAATTCTTTGAATGGTAAAACTTTCACGAATGACGATGACCTTCACTCGCACCTGGTTCAGTTTTTTGCTGATAAGGACCAGAAATTTTATGAGCGCGGAATCATGCAGCTGAAAGAAAGATGGCAAAAGGTCATTGAGCAAAATGGAAAATATATAATTGATTAAAAACTATTCTTTGTTTAAAAAAAAGTGCTTTATTGTATACTTCAAAACCGAAAGTACTTAGTTGCCAACCCAATATTTTGTGTAGTGGACCTACTGAAATTTTTCTGTTATTTTGTCCTTCCTTTACCAACGTTTGTTTATTTAATGCAAAATTCTTATTCTTAAATGGGAAATTATTTATACGATGCTAATTTTAACTACATGCCTGTAGTGCTTCAGAGTGTTATTCTTGGACTATTTCTCACATCCGACCCAAGCCACCTACGAATACTAATTAATATATTTGCAAAAATTAATAGTAGCCGACCAAGGCTCTTTGAAAATTCTTCGGATTATTTATCATAACGAGTAAATATTAATTGTAACTCATAATATTTATTATTTTCCAATGTTACTGCATATTTTACTGTACAAATTTTAATTTCATTGACAATCTATTTCTTTTTATAGACGCATTGAAATCTGCGTATTAACAAAACAAAGTCACTTCCTATGAGACAACATTCGCTTTTACGTAAATGCTGTCGTCAATTTTTGAGAAACATCTTTTATTGAACATTTTCTTTTTTATTTGATGTATATAACTAAAGTAGATTGTAAAATTCGACATTAAGCAGTTGTAATTCTAGGTTTCTAAGAAAACTAATAAATCTATTTACGTATGCGGTTATGAGGATTAGTGTGTTGTGTGCGGTAAAAATAGTGTTCTTCACCTTCAGCTTGACAAACTCGAATTAAAAATTACTTGACTTTAATTCAAAAATTATGAGGACGTGAAAGCGTGGAACAGCTTGTGGTTTGTTAGTTAAAAAGCGATATTGAAAATATATTTCTCTTATTACAAAGTAGTTGCCTTTATAGTCAACACGCTTTAACTTTAGAAAACAACACGTGTTGGAAAATAAGTGCTAATCTTCGAATTGTACTTTTTCTAGCAATCTCTCGTATATATTCACCGTCCCTTGGATAACGCCAAAATATACAGTCTGTCGCAGAGAAAACCGAACTTTTTTAAAATAAAAACAAAAGCTTACTATTTTAGTGAAATTCATTTATTTTATTCAAAGTAGTCGCCTTCGACTTCAATACAACGTTTTGCACGGTCAATTAACATGTCGAATGAATTTTAAAGTTCATCTTTAGAGATGTCCGTCACGATAGCTGTCGACATCTTTTTAATATCTTCGACGTCGGCATAACGCTGTCCTTTCATCGGCAAATATAGTTTGGGAAGCCACGTCCGGTGAATGGTTGACAACTAAAATGCCATTTGTAGTTAGAAAATCAGGGATAAGCGTCGAGCGATGTCATAGAGCATTTACATGTAACAAACGTCAGCTATAATTTTCACGATGTTGAGGGCGCACACGACGAATACGTGCTAAAAGACGCTTCACTATGCACTACATCTTTCGAATCATAAAAACAAATCAACATTGTCTTCACTTTTGACTTCTTCAAACAGCTTTTTCTCGTTCTTTCTTTGCGTGGATGCTTCCATTCAGACCTTTGACGCTCGGTCTCAGAATTATTGAAAATACCACGTCTCATCGCCCATTACAATACAATACCTGAAGTTTGCGTCCTTTTTTAGGTCTTTAATCAAGTCTGTACAATGTTGAATTTGGATCAATTTTTGGTCATCAGTTAGTTTGTGTGGAACAAACCTTACACAAATCTTTCTCAGTCCCAAACGCTGTGTCAAAATCCGATGAATTGAGTCTTTGGAAATACTTAATTCCATTTTCACCTATCGCAATGAGGATTTCGGCTCATTTCTGATAAATTCACGCACGAGTTCGATATTACTTTCCATAACCACCGATTTTTTTACACAAGGATGTTCTTCGACAATTATGTCGGTACGACCGTCTTTAAATCGTTTATATCACTCATATACACTGGTATGTGATACACACGCGTCACCATACACTTGTTTCATCAAATTAAACGTTTCAATAAACGGTTTACCGAGTTTTACGCCATGTCTTAACATCCCCCAAATTACTAGGAGAATTGGCAGGTCATAAGTTATTATGACGTTCCCACACGTGGCGTGTCTTAAAGTGTTTGGTTGTTAGAATTTACTTAAGCAAGATGAGAAATCGCGGAAGCCTTTCCAAACAGCAATTTGTTGGATTCGATCTTTATAAGCTTATCACTGAGCTATTAATCGACTATTACATCCCTGAACTTACGAATAAACAAATAAAATAAAAATACTATTTAAACACATCTATTCTATAGCTATACTACACAGTCTTCACAGTCGTTTCTTTTTCCACTCTGTACACCCTCAGTGAAGAACGAAATATTTAATACTACTCATCGGAAAACTACATAAGTAAAACCAACCATATAGGATGGGAAAATTTTCTTCAATGAAATAAACTATACTCTCATAGAATATTCCTTAAAACTCAAACTATAAATTCAGTAGACATTTTTAACGAAGAGACAGACAACTAGTCATTTAGCTGTATATTCCTCTCGACGTACTACCATATATACATATGTACATACATGCAACACAAAATATAGAATTGAAGAATGCGTAAAGAATGAAATAATAAAATATACCAAGAAAAAATGAAAAATCCTTTAATTGTAGGTCTATTTATTGTCTTGGTTATTTTAGGTCAGTCTCTGGTTTTGCAGAATTAAACTGAACTGAAATTTTTACGTTTTGTATTTATTCTTTTAACTAAAATAAGCGCTTGGTGGGTAACTGGTATATACGCAAATTACCTTTCGTGAAGGTAAATGACTCGAGCTGCTTTTTTCGGCGACTTAGGTCCTTGTGTATTTATTTGTATTCCAGTTTTTCAACTTTTTAAGACAAGATATACTTGTGATATGCGTATAAGGAAAAATGTATTTATTTAAAAAGAAAAATACCTTATAACAAACAGTTATTCACAAATTATTCCGGCCGCCATATTACCAAAACTTCTTATGTGGTTTACTTTTGACTTTTATGCACATACAACGTCGCCTAATTAATATTTACATATATACCACTGTTAAAATATTCAGGAGACTCGCTTTTAATATGTTATAAGCCATCGACTTAATTACTGTATTAGAAGCCCTTTTATCGAACCTATTTCTAGATTACTAAAGAGAAAGTAACAGTTACAAACTAATTATGAACTAGAGTTGGTCTAGCTCCATTTTTTACCGAATACGAAGAAAAATATTTCCCATAGATATGTAAGTTCTCTAGCGTATAACGCATGACTTTGTATACCTATACTGGTATTGTAATTGTCATCCAACTATTTATACGAGGGTAGCCGTTTATATTTCTGGAACTGACAACACTGTTAGTGTTACCTCCGATCTTATGATTGCATCGTAAAGTTTATCATTTTTGACAATATATTTACCTTGGCAGTTTTATTATCCGGTCGCTATTTCCATTGTTGACAGTAACTTGAAACTCTTATGTGAGCGAAGAAATGGAATTAACTCGCGAACATTTTCATGCAATTGTTTTTCATAACTTTCGGCGTGGATTATCTCAACAAGAATGCATCGATGAGCTGAATTCTTTATATGGTGATGAAGCACCATCGCAAACTACAGTATATCGTTGGTACAGTGAATTCAAATTTGGAAAACATTAATGCAGTTTCTGAATTGATAATGCAAGACTGTCATGTGACATACCGTGACATCGAGGCATCTCTAGGTATTAGTAACATCAGCGTACATAAGATCTTGCATGAATATTTAACAGTTAAGAAGCTATGTTCGCGTTGGGTACTACATAATTTGACAACCGTTCAAAAAAGGACTCTCGTTGATTAAAAAAATAGAATGGCGGTGCTTCAAAGAACATTCATAAAGTCGTCACAGGTGATGAATCTTGGATATATATATATATATATATATATATATATATATATATATATATTGTGTGATGAATCTTGGATCTATACGTATGAGCCTGATAGTAAACAGCAGTCGACTGCGTGGGTATTCCAAGATGACCTAAACCAACGAATTGTTCGAGCTCGAAGCACATCAAAGCAAATGGTCGCCTGTTTTTTCGGAGAAACCAGTCACATTGCAAGAGAGTTGTAGAACGGTCAATTCCGAATGGTACATAACTATTTGTTTGGCAAAGGTTTTTGAGGAAATAAAGAAAACGAACCGAAAACGACAGATCATTCTCCACAATGACGATGCGAGCTCTCACAGGTCGGTTTAAACAATTGAATATTTGACTGAGCAAACCATTGAATTGATGAGCTATCCACCGTACAGCCCTGATCTAGCACCCTGTGATTTCTTTGTGTTCCCACACGTGAAAAATAAACTTCGTGGTCAACGGCTTTCTACGCCGGAACAAGCAGTTGAGGCATTCAAAACTCATATTTTGGAAATACCGCCTTCACAGTGACAGCAATATTTTGAAAAGCAATAAAACTATTTTCGATAACAAAAATTTTTTTTGTTTCATATTCCCAAAATATAAACGGCTATCCTCGTAGCAATAGCAAAGTTTAAAGTATTCGTCTATTTTATTTGGCGAGACGGCACGGCTTCGCTATTTCGTTTGAAGATTCGTATATTTAAACGAGAGAAGGAGGTATTGCATGATAAACCCACAAAGAATGGTTTGTTAATGACACCAGAGTCGTCATCAAGGTGTTATTAGCATTTGAATGATTCTCTTTGAATGATAACGTTCACCTTATGAACTGTATAAATTAAAACTTTCAAAGCAACCATGATTTTGTTACTTTTCTTTTGCAAATATTCGTTATTCACAGTTCAACCTCTGAAACGTCCACTGAAGATATTTTATCATTGACAACATACATATTTTATAGATGTAATAAATAATATCCAAAGGAGGAATACAATAATAAATTATAATTTATTATTACACATCAAACTTATTTTGAATGTGTTGACGCCGCCAACGCGTTACAGAAGCTATTAGTTCAAGTAAATTACAGTGTAAATTTTGAATTGCGTGTTAATTAGTGTATTCAAAATATCCGACATTATGTTGGAGTCACTGTTTTATTTGCTTGTTAACCTTCAAACTCGAGTAGTAGGATAGACTCAGCCACAAGATTAGCTCCTGCTGCTTTAGGAAAAGTAATTTAAAACATTTTAACGAATTAACTTTTATATGAGCATGAGCAATCGTGTATGTACATATATATCTGTTTATGTACGTTTAATCTTGTTAATTAGTTCGGTTTCCTCGACCGTTCGTTAATAAATTTAGTAAATCTTGGATTGTAAATTCGTAATTGCATAACAGCACGTATGTATACATATACGCACACTCACACATATACATATATAGATTTTTTATTCATGCATATTATCGCTGTATCGAAACTAGTTTTCTATCCAGATTTTGCGAATTTACCGTGTGATAATGACTTTATTTCGTAGTCTAGGCACGAACAAATACGAGAATATTCTGAATATGAAAAAAATTTCTAGAAGCAAGTAAACATATGTTAAAAGTAGCAATGTTACAGGCACGGTATAAGTCTATTGAAATATTTAAATTTAATTTTTATTCATCTGTAATTTGAGTATTTATACGATTTCTTTCTATATTTATTACAATCCATCAGCATATCAATCTCTTAATCATTATTCCAGACATAGAAAACAATGTACAACCGATCTATTTTCTCTTTATAGGTTTTCTTTGTATCTAATTAGTCTTTCAGTTTCTTCTACAAAAATCCTATTACAATACCTAGCAATTGAATTAAAGCCACCATTGCGTAGGGTCTAAATACAAACAATAAAATATGTGAAAGCTCTGTCAATAATATCCAATTTTAGTTGAAATTTGTACGTGCTTGTCTTATAAAGTTTATTAAAGTGTTTTAATAATATATTATGAATTTTATTATTTGTATAATTTTTTTCGGTCAATTTTTAAGCTTTGTATTCCATTGAGAATGAGAAAAGTAAAAGATATTGATAGCCTAGATAAAATTAAAGTAGAGACTTAAGCGCAGTGAACACCCACCACTGCCGTGACATCTAACGCAGCAACCAGCGAACTAACTAGCCGAACGAGGGATGTATGGCGTTGTTAATCTTTTAGATGCCTGAGCAGCTAGCTATATTGTTAACAATACGTACAATAAAGAATTGACACCTTTACTGCAATTGAAAATTGCAAGTATTTATATTATACTTATATGGAAATTAATATATTGGAAAGTATTGTAAATATTGGAAATCAATTAAATTATGGTTTTTACAAGTTTTTTTTATACGCCGAACGTTGGAAAAAAATCTTGATACATACGACACTCACCTTCAGATCTGCATTGTGAAAGGGTGCAATTAAGAATTATTCAATAATCAGAGGCGTTACATTTTTGAATAGTTAGTAATTAGTCCTGTGCTAATTTAGGGAAACAAATTGAATATCTCTAACAAAAGAATATAATTTCCTTGTTCTTTTTGAGAAATTATACGATTATATCATTATTATTGTTCTTCTCAACACGAATAATTTATATTCGTTCAGAGAAAAGAAAAACTATCGCCGAGTAAGAATTTTTTCTCACTTGCTTTTATCTACGAATATTAATTTTACTCGTGTTTCTTTTCCTGGCTATTAAGGTGATTTTTTTTGTATACGTACATCAAGTACTATAAGTGCTATTTTTGTAGCGAGGAAAAGACCAAAAGCAGTTGCTGAACTATAATAACCGCCCAAATTTGCGACGTAATAAGGTCAGATTGCTATTGTGATACATTTTCAAGTACTTTTTTCCCCTACATGTCAAGAGTACCAAGAATAAAATCAAGTTGTCATATTAATTAAGCCTGTAAACAGTTTTTTTTTGAGATTCACCTACAAACTCAAGTCATTTATTAATTAAATTAACGTAGTAAATTCCAGTCATTTATTAAGTAGTTTAGTTTTGAAAACAATCTAGTAAATTCACTATTTTTAAAATATTTAATTGTTATTTTTTGTTGTGGACCGAATATACGTATGTATATTCGATGAAATCATTTGTGATGCTTAATTTTATATAGAGGATTACATGTACATATTTTTTAATTCTTTTTTATCTCTGTCGGCAATAATTATACAGTATTAATCGACGAAGCTTTACCTGTTTCAAGTATTTACTAGCGCATTAAATGTACTAGTACTACTCAATATTAGTTTTTATTTCTTGTAGTATCACCTTTCTCTCAATTGTACAATTTGGCCTATGGACGTTTTTTTCTGGTTTTACAATAAACTTATCGAGGCACATAGGACTGTTTGTCTTTTGTTTGTATTGTTATTTACGTTTGTATCCTCCATTGTCACTTATAAATTAACTTATTGCTTGTTTTGCCAAATGGCGTTTGAGGATTCTTTGCCCATTGAACATCTTTATTATTTTTTTTTTCATTTCCACCCCTGAATAACTCAAGGCCGGGTGGAATTCACAAACGCGGCAAAAAGTAGGTTCGAGAAGAGTAGCAATCCTTATTTGGTTATATGTATACTATTCTTTTGTTTTGTATTGGATGACGTCGCGAACTCCAAAAGCCTAGCAGCAAAAATTTTCTAATGTAATTGGGTCCAGTTTACTTCTCGGAATTAAAAAATAAGCTTCAGTGTAATCTAATACATAAATGCGTGATATAGCTGTACGAGTAAATAAAATAGCTCCACCTGATATTATTCGATTACAAAGACGATTGACTATAATTATAAATGGAATACTTCGTTCATATTGAATAATCAATTTTCCATATGTAAAAATTACGATCACCCACGTTTATTTTGTGAATTATTTAATTAATTTATTTAAATTGTAGACGTATAGCTTTCGAAATCTTAACATAACTGTGAATTTACGAATTCTTTCTAGCTACAAGATTGTAACATAAAGATGTGTTAGAACATGTCGAAACTATTAAAACACATCAAGCATTATATAATGTTTACATTGACATTTTGCTATAATGTGCTAAAATGCAAAATGTCTTTGCATTCCAGAAAGAATTATTACATTCCAGCTGAAAAATTACGAAAAAATTACTGTAAAAATATTTCTTAATTACTGCCTGCGAATTTTTTGTGAAAATATTGATAGTATTGAGGCATGAGAAAGGAAACCACTGCTAACTAGTGTAATCTATAATGTGATAATTTAAATACAATTAGTTTAATGTATAAAGCAAACGGTCGTGAATTTCAGTATCTTTTTATCGATCCTTTCTATTGCACAATTATAATACGAACATTTTATATTTATAAATTCAATACGATTCGTGTTAATTAGATGATAATACGAGGTACTTTCAGTATCAATAAATTCGAAACCATACGCTTTCGCTCTCGTTTTGATTCGCCTAATTTTTAATAAGCATGTTACTGCTCTCATTATCACACTGTGTACGTACTCGAAGCATATTATTTGCTGTGTGGGATACTCATCAATGCAAACACAATTAAAATAGAACAATAGATGATTGACGGAATATTTTTGGCATGTGTTTCACATTAGACATGTGTGTGTATCAGTGTGTAGGTTTGTCGAGTTAACAACAAAAAAACAATATGGGCAATGTGTTATTTGAAAAATCATAAACGAGTCATTAACATTAATACATGCTATTTCTGTTGATGTAATTACGTAACAGCAAACAAAAGGATTTTTTGATTGTAAAAGTTTTAGGCACGTACTTAACAAAATATATTGTTGAACAACTGCGGTAAAAGTCCTATATTAATTACGCTGCATGAAAAATTAGATTGAAATATAAATAAAACGTACTGAAAATACTAATATGTGTTTCATCTAATAAAGCATTAAGTCCCCTTTGTTATCAATAACGCGTTCAATTCACGCAGACTGGTCTAGAGATGAAGCTTAGGTTCCCCTGAGAAATCTCACCCCTGTGGAATTAATCACAGTGAGTGGACGCTTTCAAAATATCACTTAACGCTTGTGTGATGAAATTTTACAGATGTTTAACAATCATTAATCATGATAAAATTAGTGGTGAATCTAATTATATTAATACCTACTTACTGTACGCTATTCTGTTACGGTACATACCACTCTTTGGGATTAATTTTCTTTTAATTTGACATGCTACACTCTACGATAAAAGTACAGGGCATTCATTAATTTTAACGAAAATATATTGATTGTATATGACCCATGCTAATAGGTGATTCATTATGATGTACTTTTTCCAATAGCGATTTTTTGACAGATAAAACGTGGGTCGTGTCAAACTTTCACGCTAGTTTCGTTAAGTATTGTGTGACATTTTATTATGGAAAGTCCGGCACAGCATATAGAAATTATTGAGTATTAGGAAAATCAGCGTTCCATGAGAAATGTTTCGTGCGCTTTGAGTAACTTATGGTCTACTTCAAATGTGGGCAACAACTGGCCTGCGGGCCGGATCTGGCCCGCTGTAAAATTTGATCCGGCCCGCGAGACATTCGTCGTATTATTTCATGTCTGACATCTATCGCTCAAAATTATGAACAGTACTTTAAAATACTACTTTAAAATGTACTACTTTTGAACGCGGCCCGCGATCGTATTTGCACATTAAAGTTTGGCCCACAACAGGTCAAAGGTTGCCCATACCTAGTCTACTTAATCGGCCCACTGAAAGCACAATTCGCTATACCAAAGCAGTTTTCATTCAGCACGTAGTGAAAAAAATATAGCGATGGTATCTGATAGCGTACGCGATGACAGTGAAGAGTTCATTCAACGTAGATCTCAACAGCCTGGTTTGTCGTATGGCACAACTTGGCGTATTTTACGTAAAGATTTTGGTTTTAAAGTACACGAAATTAAACTCGTTCAAGAATTGAGAGCGGCCAACTTTTCGAAACGTCACAGTTTTGACTACTTTGAATAAAATAAATGAATTTTACCAAAATAGTTAGCTTTTGTTTTTATTTTTAAAAAGTTCCGTTTTCTCTGAGACAGACTGTGTATGATGTACAAAATATATACATATATGATATATAAATTGATTAAAATTAGAATTTTTCAAGATGGTTATATCCAAAATTATGAAACTCACAATTTAGGACAATGGGAAATGATGTGGGATTCGTTTTCAGCGGCTGCGCCTGGCATAATACATTTTATTGTAGATGATGTGAATTAGCCACCATGTAAAGAAAAACTGGGGCTGGGTGATCTCATTTTTACCAAGACAACTATCCGACGCATAAAGCTTAGAATGTACAGTATCGATGCATAGATCACATCATGCAGTAACTGGAAATTGCTCGCATATCATGGATAACCAGCCTAAAATCCAGAAAAAACGTCATTGAGAATTTGTGGGGCTACCTTGATGAGAAAGTCCGCAGCGTACCATGAGATCAAGAGTCGACTTGAAAAAAGTCCTTTTGGAAAAATGAGAGAAAATTGACTCAAGCTTTTGCGAAAAATTGGTTTAAAGTATGTCAAATAATTAGAAATTGTAATAAATAACAAACGAATTCACCCAAAATATTGACTTAAAAATAGCAAACTTTTATATAAAGGGTTTTCCAATAAGGACTTGACAACTTTTTTTCAAAATAAAATGCAGACCATTTGAGATATTTCAAAAACTTTATTATCGGGTTGAAGTACAATCAAAACATTAATGAATGGAACTCGACTTCGTTCATATGGCCACCGCGGGCACGTTTGCAGCGGTCGATTCGTTGGACCCAATTTTCGATGACTCGGCCACACAATTCGGCCGAAACGACTGCTATTTCGCGTTTAATGTTGGCTCTGAGCTCTTCCAACGTTGTCGGCTTGTTGGCATAGATCAATGACTTGACGTAGCCCCAAAAAAAAGTCTAGAGGCGTTAAATCGCACGAACGAGGCGGCCAATCGACTGGTCCATTTCTTGAGATAACACGCTCATCAAACTTACTCTTCAATAAATCGATTGTAACGTGTGCTGTGCGGCTTGTGGCACCGTCCTGCTGAAACCACATGTTGTCCAAGTCCATATAAAAATAATCGGTAATCATGGCGCGATAACGATTACCATTCACAGTAACGTGACGATCATTATTTTTTGTGGATGAAGTGGTGTTTCATGAAGCACATGTGGATTTTCACCCGACCAATAACGCATATTTTGCTTATTGACGAACCCATTGAGCCAAAAATGAGCTTCGTCACTGAAAATGATTTTGCGATGAAATTGATCATCTTGGCGAATCTTTTCCATCGCTTCAAATGGTCCATCGGCTTCAATTCTTGAGTCGGCTTGATCTTGTATGGGTGTAAACCAAGATCCTTACGCAAAATTCGCCATAAAGTGGTCTGGGCGATGCCCAACTCTTGAGAACGCCGTGGAATTGACTGATTTGAATCATTTTCTACGGACGTTTCAACGGCAGCGATATTTTCGACACTTCGACCAACCCGTTGTCTCACTGGCACGGCAACATCACACAACGAATATGTAGACTCAAATTTTTGCACTAAACTTGTTACTGCCTGTCTACTAGGGCGAGAATTACGACCTAAAATCGGAGTTAACGCTCTTAAAGTAGCGGTCACCGACTCCGAATTTCTGTAGCAAATTTTTATAATTTGCAGACGTTGTTCGTTCGTGTACTTTACCATGATGAAAATGTTAAGTTTACTGAATAAATTGACAGTGACAGTTCGATGATTAGTGAAAGGGTGCGTTCACAAATTGAATTAAAAGTTGTCAAGTCCCTATTGGAAAACCCTTTACAATATAATGTACGGGTTTAGTTTTGGCGTTGAAAGTTTTACTTTTGTGTTTTTCTTTTATTAAAAAACATTGAAGTGATATTTAAAATTGGTTCTATTGTTAAACGAATTACAAAATTCTTTAAAAAACAAGTGAAAACTTTGAAACAGATTCCGTTTTTTTTTATAGGGGAATAAACATTTGTTCTCTGGCTGCTAGAGCGACTGTATATAACTAAAATAAATAAACTTGTGTCTTTTTTGAGAAAGTGTTTATTTAGCAAATAGATGATATGTCTTTATCTGTGACTTACTCTATATATTATATACTTTAAATTAGAAAATTAAAATGCGTCATTAATTTTTAATATAAGCGATTCTTAACGATTTTTTAATAAATAAAACTGGTTTCTATTTTATGTGTGTGTGTGGGTATCTTGATGCGTAATTATAATATCGCGGCGATAATTCCCATTAAAAAAAAGAGGACAGACACATATATTTATGCTACGTTCGACAAAAACAACACTTTTATAACATAGTTTATATTTGTGAAATCGTGGAACACGTTCACAATTAGAGCTCGGCAATTTGAAAACGTACAAGTATCAAATTCTCACGAGTCCTTTGAATAAAATGGAAATTTAAATATACAACGCAAATGCGGTGCGGTGCATACGTACTTTCATTGTCGAGAGACAATAGAAGTAAATAATATGACGACGGACATCGTCGTCCTACGTGACTGGAAAGTTCGTTAAACTTTGTTCACAAAAATAATGAAACGAAATACGTTAAATTTCATATTTATATATATATTTAGTAAGAATATTATCGCACACTAATAAACCATTGCAAAGTGAATTTGACGTTCTTATTTGTTAGTAATAATTGATGTATTTTAAATGTGTTTGGCCTTCCTCACTTTAAACGGTTGTGTGTTTCTTAACAGCACATCAATTGATATTTAGAAAGGCACTTTGCCATTTTTCTTCTTTATTTAATAATTAAATGTAATAATAATAAATAAGGCAACTCTTTCCAAACAAAAATCATTCAAGGTAAGAAAGGTTTAAGAAAAGGTGATTTGTAGAATTCCATTCTAAATACAGAATAATTTCGCTAAGCTGCAACTTATTTTAATTTTTTATTAACTCATTTTGTACCAGGCTACATAAATGGTTTACTATCTTAATGAAATTTTCATGGCTAGTTAGAAATCGGACAGAAGACTATTTTCTGTATTTCTTTTTTTTTCTGCCGGAAACTTTCTTTGGAAACTCCTGGTCGAGATCTCGACCGCTGGGATAATTAGAGCAATCTATTTTCTGTATGATATGGTATCATTATGGTAACGGGCTATTTAAGATAATTAAATATTGGAGCTACAGCTACATATAAATGAAAAAATTGAAGAATTTATTTATTGATATTACTTATTTTCATTTATTGAAAAACAAAAAATTATTTTAAATTTTTGTGGTAGGCCTTGAAGCAAGAACCTACATGTAAATTTACGTTACACTTATCGCAAGTATGCTTCTTGCATATTTTGCGGTGATAGCACCGCTTGACGGACACAGACATGTGTATACCTTTTATTTTAGGCAGTGATATTGGTCGACGTATGAAGTCATCGTCACTTCCATTTTGTTCATCGGACGAAGTTACCAGTTTCAGTTCGACGGATAACAACAAAGTGTTTGTTATCAAATTCTTAAAATTAATTTGACTCAAGGGCTTCTTATTGGTTTTTTCAGCAATCATGCAATGCAATTTCCATGCATTGACGCTGGCGCTGTCCAAGCAAGTTACCCACCCAAGTGGCCACCATCATTTCTTGCCTCTGATTCCAGTCCGATAATTAACGACAGCATTATCATGCAAGTCAACTCCGCCAATATAATTATTGTAATTAGCAATAAGATTGGCTTGAGGTACTGCGATCCGTTTTCTTTGTTTTCTATCATATCGCATTACATTTCTTATCGGATCCATCTGATCATAGTTCGTAGCCAATGTGACCTCTGCATTGTCTCTCTATCGAACCAATGCAATCTTATTTTCTTGATCGAATGCGTAATCCATATCATGCCGAGGTAATTTAGTTTTTAGGCCTGTGCCAATTAGTCTGTTTTCGCGGATTGTGCCAGTTGCACAAAAACCTTGTTCCTGTAGAAGGCACAGAAAGTGGTATCCGGTGAAAAAGTTATCGAAATGAACAGTATGTTGTCTAGGATACTCACAAATCGACATTAGGCTCATAACCACGCTAGCATCTAGGCCAAGTTGTTTATCATACTTATCAGATGCTCTAGCATATGGTTGGAAATGGAACAGATACCCTTTCGATGAACATAAACACCAATACTTGTATCTGTAGCGTATTGATATTAGAAACCAAAAAATTTAAATAACATTTATTGAGTATAAATACATTTTTTTCAATTAATAATCAAAAAAATTAAATCTTTTAGTCTTTAAAATAAACTTAGTGCACTAATTATCCCAATGGTCGAGATCTCGACCAGCCAAGTTCATGGCTGTCTGGCGACTAGCTGGAGTAATTGTAATTACTAGTTTGTGTACATTAAAATTCATTTGAACTGTTGGCTACTTAAATCAATAAAAAAAATTTTATTTTTCTATTTTATGCAAGTAATTACAATAAATTTAACAAAAGGCTATTTTTAGTCTATTCTTGAGCGCTCCCAGGTGCAACTTTAAAAAGGGGTGGGGGTGATACAAAATTTCAGGTCGGAAAGTCTATACGCCAAAGTTAATTATAAACTTAGAAAACCAATTGAATTCCACTACCAAATATAACTAATTATTTGATGAAAAACAGCTAAAGTTTGTGGTCGAGATCTAGACCGCTGGTACAAAATGTGATAAGAAATTGACATCATAAATAACTAGGTATTTAAACTACAAAATTATAATGAGTTTATTGCAGAATAAATTTTGAATTGCTTCATTCATTCTACTAGAAATTCAATAGTAAACTGGAATTTATTCATAATACAATATATAGTATCTTGTAATTAAATTAGCTTAGTTATGGTGAATAATAAAGGGTGTTTCAAATTTCGCGGCTTTTTTAAAGAATAAATAAAACACATAATTCGCATTCACTTTCAAAAACTTCTTATTGGTAATTGAAGTATCTGTTATGACATTTATATGCGAAAAATAATATCTGCCAAATGGCCTCCTCTTGAAGCTCCACAGACGCCCACTCTTTTGTTAAAATTTTCAATGATATTTTGACATAATTGAGGTTCTATCTCGCCAATGACACGAATAATTTCATCTTTCAAAGCAGGAATTGATTGTGGATTGTTTTTATAAACCTGACTTTTCACATAACCCCAAAGAAAATAGTCTAACGGTGTCAAGTTCACATGATCTTGGTGGCCAATTAACATCACCGTTTCTTTAGATTACACGTCCAGGAAATTTTTCTCTCAATAAATCAATTGATTCGTGTGCAAAGCGAGGTGTAACGCCATCCTGTTGAAAACACATATCCTCTAGATCAATATTCATTAATTCAGGCCACAAAAATTCGGTTATCATCCGACGATATCGATCACCATTGACTCGTTTAGGATGCATACGTTACTCATGAATAATTCGTGGATTTTCCTCACCCCAGATACGGCAATTTTGTTTATTAACATAGCCACCAAGTTCAAAATGTGCCTCATCGGAAAACATTGTTTTTTGAGAAAAATCAGCTGATTGTTCATTGATGAAATTGACAAATGAACGACGCTTTAAATGATCTAATGGCTTCAGTTCCTGTGTTATTTGAATTTTATATGCCTTCAGAGCTAAATCCTTGTGTAAAATACGCCATGTTGTTGATCCACTAAGTCCAAGTTGTTGTGAACGTCATCTAATGGACATTTCAGGATCTTCAGCAACACCTTCACGAATAAAATTATATATATATATATATATATATATATATATATATATATATATATAGGCATTACAAAGAGATCAAGAATTAGGAACATCAAGGAGGGAGAACAATTACGAGTAGAACCGCTAACAACAACTAGAGAAAGGAACCAACTGAAATGGTTTAGCCATTTAGTGAGAGGAAGGGAACCGGAATCAACACGCAAAGTAGTATGGGAAACACGAACGATGCAGAAACGACAGGGGACCAAACCGACCAAATCATGGAAAACTGAAGTAGCTGAAAACCTGGGGAAACTGAAAATGAATTGGAATGATGGAAAGGAAAAGGCAAAGAACAGGAAGGAATGGGCAAAATCTATATACAATTTTGTGATGATATGTATCTGCCATATAAATGTACACCTTGACACCTATACCCTAAGGTGTCAAGGTGTACATCAAGGTATTTGATTAATAAATAAAATAAATGAACATGCATTTTCTCTGTAGTGAAATCACGCAAGAATTTGTAATAGTTCCATCGAGCTAATGAATTATTATTTTTAAAAGATATGAAAGCACGATCCCTCAAAGTTTGTCTAGTCAAAATTGTATCAGTTAACCACAGTGCGGAAGAAACAGTGAATTGTGAGGTAATTAGCGACATATGGATACTCCATCAAGGCTACTCTATATAATACTTTATTGTCATTCATATTATTGCTATTATTACCTGGAGTTCTGTTCAACGCAATATTTCAACGAATGAATATAATTAAATTGAATTTAAATAAAACCAATTATATTTATTAGGAAATAACAAGGGACAATATTAAAACTGAATTATTTATAAGTGACGGGCGATAAACTAAACAACGTTCGAAAGTAATTGCACTTACGACAATGTTAGTACTTGAGATTTTACCTGAATAGAATACGACAATCTATCAGATAAATACAGTGAACGAATATTTATTTGTTTGATTATCGATTCGAAAGGCAGACTCGACAGCCAAGTGAACAAGAAATCTGACTATAGCTGAAACAAGGTCGTATTCGTTATTATTGTTTTAGAACGTGAGATATTTAATAATATTATTCTAATCTGGAAGTCATTCGACCTCTAAAGTTCATCATTTATGTATAATCTAGGTGTGTTGTTTTTAACGAACAGAGCTCTGGCTATCAGTAATTGGTTTACGTAATCGATCAAGGAATCTTTAATATCCGTAGTCAAAATAGAAAAAAAAAACATTTGATTTATTTTTGATCATTCCGCCTAATTAGACAAAATAATTTATAATTACGATTCCTCTAATTACAGCAGTAAATATAATTCTACTATGTATTTAAATGAATTGTAATATTATAACGAATGGGCCATCTATCGGTTTAAATTTGAAGCACCGGTTATTTCGAATCTGGCAATATTTATGTCATTCTATTCTATCACAAAATTCAGTATATTATCTCCACTGAACGAAATGAATCGATTTACGCTTGAGCAACGTTGGGATTTATTGTAAATTTATTTCCAAAACAAAGACAATTGGTAGGAAATTGCACGAAAATGTCATCAAAATTTGGTCGCAGAGAAGGGCCAACAGTGCCCGGTATACGCAAGTTTATAGCTAAAGTTCGTGAAACTGGTTTCGTTGTTGATGCGCCAAGACGTGACCGTGCTCGTACAGTGGGTGCACCCGAAAATATCGAGGCTGCGGCTGAGAGTGTGCGTGAGAATCCATCAACATCAACTAGTCATCGTTCTCAAGAATTGAACATTTCACGCACCAGTTTACGTCGAATTTTGCGAAAAGATCTCGGTATGACGCCTTACAAAATTCAATTGGTTCAAGAGATGAAGCCGCATGACCATCCGCTTCGTTTTCGCTTCGCTACATGGGCCAACGAGAAACTGCACGATGATGTCGATTTTGCCAAAAAAATCATCTTTTCGGATGAAGCTCATTTTCATCTTGGTGGGTACGTTAACAAGCAAAATTGCCGTATTTGGGGCTCAGAAAACCCACACGTGGTCTTACAGAAGCCAATGCACCCATTACGAGTGACTGTTTGGTGCGGCTTGTGGAGCGGAGGCATCATTGGCCCATATTTCTTTGAAAATGAGGACGGCGCAACTATTACGGTCAATGGAGATACCTATCGCACCATGATAACTGATTTTTTTGTGCCCGCTCTTCATGGTATTGATGTGAACGATGTTTGGTTTCAACAGGATGGTGCAACTTGCCACACATCTCATGCCACAATCGATTTATTGCGTCAAACGTTTGATGGCCGTTTAATTAGCCGAAATGGTGATGTCAATTGGCGAAGAAGCTGCGATTTGACATCGTTGGACTATTTTCTGTGGGGCGCCGTTAAAGAGAAGTGTTATGCCGACAAACCAGAGACAATTGAGCATTTGAAGGCCAACATTCGTGATGCCATTGCCGAGATACGACCCCATACACTCAAAAAAGTGCTCGAAAATTGGTCCGTTCGAATGCGGTACTGTGAGGCCAGCCGTGGCTGCCATATGAATGAAATAATATTCCATATCTAACCGGAACAATTGTACTTCACAACAAAAAATAAATTTGGCAAACTTTCAAACCGTTTTTGTTTTATTGTATTTTTAAATTTAAACTTTTAAATGGCCCACCCGTTATATCGTAAATAATATAGTATTATTTTATAGAATTTAATCACCATACAATGTTAATTATTGTTATAATATATTAAAAGGTACTAATAGTCATTCATATTATATAGCATTCTGTTGCGCAATATTTTTATAGGTTAGTATACAAAGTTCAGGGTTGTAGTATTATTGGTGAATAGCACTCATGGGTCCCACAATCGCAGGTATATCTTTACTTGGCTGTGAGAAAGATGTGCTGTAGTCTGTAGTCACCTACTAATGGATTGACAACGCCTACTATGGCAGCTTCTATTTCATCCGGCATATTTCTTGGCCCAAATAAGCCTCTGCTTCATCATTCGTTGAGTGAGGAGTTGCTTCTTCTGTAATCGAATGGCTTTTCTTTCAGACTCTAAAAGTCTCCTACGAACTGTCGAGTCATGCACTTTCACTCTAGCGTCGGTTAAGTCTTTTTGTAGTTCAAAACTAGTTTTTCTTGGGTTCAGCTTGCTATTTCTAACCAAAAAAGTGACATACCGGGGTGTCATCTACCTCTTTCTCCCACATTTTCCCGCTCGTTTCACTTCAACTATTCCGGTATTCTTTTTTTGCTTTAGGATCTTGCTGACTGCTCCTTGACTAACACCACATTCCTGAGCAATATCTCTCTGTGTCATTGAAGTGTGCTCTTTTAATGTCACAATCTTCTCACGTTTTCTGGGCGTGATATCCATATCGCGAACAACCGGTAAAAGCACAATATAAATCAAATTTTGAACTTTGAAAGAGTATATGTGAACAAACTCTCTAAAACGCACTGAGTAACTGTGTAATGTGTTCCCAGTGATATAGGTTATGTTTTTTGACATAAAACTACTGTCAGAACTAACCTAACAATGTTGCCACATGCAGAGAACTAAAAAAATAGTCATGATTCCATTAATTTGCACAATACTGTACATACACAGTCGACACATATTTCCTAAAAGTTGGAATGACCAATGTGGAAATGGGCTCTTTTCCCCAATATCTAAGAGAAAATGATTAATTATAATTCATGCAAGAATTTTAGAAACTGAGAAATAGTTGCTGGAAAAACTAAATACAAATTTACCACCAAATTCTAATAACACAGTGTTATATTAGTATTATTGCTAAAGTAGTGTCGCTTAAATTAAAACAAATTTTTGGCGGTAGTGGGTCTACAGATCTGTAAAGTATTAACAAAGATTAGTCGAAAGCAAAAACGCACACTGTGCGTTTTGGCTTTCGACGATATAAATCGTCAGCGGAATTTGTTTCGTGCGGGTTTTTGCCGTAATTCTCCACGTGCGACACTGTTTAATTATCCGCTGATGATGATAACATAGTTGTCGAAATACGTATACAGAATACGAGAAAAAAATTAATGTGGAAAGGAGTTATATATCAATCTTAAATGATCAATAAATTATTGTCATTTATTACATTTGTTTTATTTTTACTTTGTCCTAATTTCATGTCACCGGTTCTACTTATCTTATTCATCTATTGTGTCAAATCTATTTAATTATACAATTGGGAGTGGAAATCTATTGTCTCACACATGTTATATGTAATGTAAACCAGATTAATGATTCCTGGTAAAATGACTTTTTATGATCTAATTACAATATATGTATGTGCATTTTCGGCTGATCATCATAATTTACGTGTTAAAAAGTACATTAAAAAAATGTAAACAATAATATGAGGTCATTTGAATTGTCTATTCGTGTCCTAGTCACACATTTCGAATTAATTTTATTCATGAACATTTGTTGGAATTCATAAAGCGTTATGTATATTCAAGATACTCCACAAAGATACGTCGGCGTTTAAAGATTCGCGGCGATTCAAGTATAGATGTTACAACCTGCACTCACCTTTAAGGATGTGTGTGTAAATGTGAATGTGGATATGTATGCATGTATTCGCGCATAGATTTATACGTGGCCTCTTTTTCACTCTCTTATTTACGTAACGGTATTCGTAGTAGGTAATCTTTCTAAGCCTACTTATTCAATTCTATTAGGTACACTTCTTCTACTATCAGAGAGATTTCTTTAGTATTACTTTAAATCCGTACTTAAGTTAAATTTAAATAAACCAACGTTAATCAAAAAAGGTAAATAAAACCTCTTCGTATTATACAATAATGTTCGTATTCTGTACACGCATTTCGACAACTACGTCGTCATCTTCAGCAGATACTTAACCAGGGTCGCACCTGGATTCGCGGTAAAACTCACACAGTAGTTGTCGAAATGGGCGTACACAATACGAACATTATTGTGGAAAGGGTTTTTTTTACCTTTTTGGATTAAATTAATCAACCACAGCCTGCATCTAAAAAGCAATATTAAGCTTGGATTGTAAAGGCTGTTTCAAATTTCGCCGTTTTTTAAGTAATAAATAAAACACATAATTTGCATTCACTTTCAAAAAATTTTTATTGCTAATTGAAGTATCAGTTATGACATTTTTAAGCGAAAAATAATATCTGCCAAATGGCCTCATCTGGCAGCTCTACAGACGTCCACTCTTTTGTTAAAATTTTCAATGACATTTTGACATAATTGAGGCTCTATCTCACCAATGATACGAATAATTTCATCTTTCATAGCAGGAATTGATAGTGGATTGTTTTCATAAACCTGACTTTTCATATAACCCCAAAGAAAATAGTCTAACGGTGTCAAATCACATGATCTTGGTGGCCAATTAACATCACCATTTCTTGAGATTACACGTTCAGGAAATTTTTCTTTCAATAAAATCAATTGATTCGTGTGCAAAATGGGGTGTAGCGCCATCCTGTTGAAACCACATACCCTCTAGATCAATATTTATTAATTCAGGCCAGAAAAATTCGGTTATCATTCGACGATATCGATCACCATTGACAATTACAGCTTCACCAGCAGCATTTTCAAAGAAGTAAGGTCCAATTACACCACCTGACCATAATGCACACCAAACAGTAACTCGTTTAGGATACATAGGTCTATCATGAATAATTCGTGGATTTTCCTCACCCCAGATACGGCAATTTTATTTATTAACATAACCACCAAATTCAAAATCAGCTGGTTGTTCATTGATGAAATTGTCAAATGTACGACGTTTTAAATGATCTAATGGCTTCACTTTCACGGACCAAACCAATATTTTCTTGTGAACAACCACCATGACTGTATTTTTCACTTTTTTGATCTTCCACGGAACCGGTCTCTTGAAATTTTTTAATAATTCCACCAATAGTGCTTTCAGATGGATGATTATGTAAACCATAAAATTCACGTAATTTTCTATAAACTCTTTTCACAGAACGCTGATTTTCATAAAATAATTCAACAATTTGAACACGTTGTTGTACCGTGTACGAAGCCATTTTTATAAATGTCACACATCATACTTTTTAAATGCCCACATACCCAGACAACTTCAGAGCGCCATCTATATTTTATTTATTCTTTAAAAAAACCGCGCAATTTGGAACATCCTTTATTATATAATTAAACGTATCTCATTGAGCATCTTTTATACAGATATTCGAGAATTTACTTTAATTACAACAGGGCATTTGTATTCTAGAATTTATTTTTCTTAAGTCACATTTGTATTTCCATTCTTTGTGTGTTTCATAGGCACAAAATTAGCGAGTTTACTGTTGAAATTTAAAGCACAAAGACAGTATTGCTTGTTTATAACGGAAGTGTGAACACTCCTTTATCTGACAAGGTCATGTAGTAAATATATATATTTAGATCATTATACGTTCTTGCAGTATCGACAATCTACACAAGCGGCAGTGTGAAAATGATCTAACAAATATGGAAGGTTACATAAAACGATTAGTCACGAAATAAGTCAGATGTAAAAATCATCTACTGATGGCAGTTTTTTCGCTTGTTTTGAAAGTAAAAAAAAGTACATTTTTTTTTAAATATAAAATTTATGATGTGTTAAGTTTGACACTGAAACTACTTATGACTTATAGCTTATAATAATAAAGGTGTAAGATCACTTAACGATTATAAATGATGAACAATGTTCATTTCAATTATACTCTAGGCAAAATTTGTATAGTAAATGTATTTTATTATTACATAATTACGACAACTTATCATTTTAGTAATTTCCATTTATAAAAATCTAATGTATACTGAATCAAAAAAAATCTTCCGTGTTTTCAATATATACACTACCGTCCATAAGTTTAATCGCACTAAAGATAATTTTAATTGTAGAAGGAAATAAAATATTTAAGTTAATATCTTGAAATTTTATCCAAACTAAAATCATGTTATATATCAGGTTGTAACATATATTCTGTCCGATTCTCGCAGCAACTCGCATATATACGCATTACGACGAAACGTTGCGAAATCTCTGCAATATGAGTCATATTGGTTTATTCGCAATAAGTTAGTCAGTACTTCTGCAACTTTTGAAGAGTGTACATATTGTTCTCAATTTCTTTTTCGTCCATTAAAGATGGAAGTGACAAAAGAACATATTCGACATGTTATGCTTTGCGAATACAAAAAAGGAAATAACGCGAGTGAGTCGGCTAGAAACATTCAAGGTGTCTATGGCAATGATGTTGTTAGTGAACGGATATGTCGGAGATGGTTTGAAAAGTTTCGAAACGGTGACTTAAGTTTGAAGGATGACGAGCGTACCGGGCGGCCTTCTGGATTTGATAGGGAGGTCCTTCGAACTCGGGTTGAAAATAATCCATTTACAACAGTGCGAGAACTTGCACAAGAATTTGACGTAAGTCATATGACTATACATCGTCATTTGCAATCATTGGGAAAAGTGGTAAAGTTAGGAAAATGGGTACCGCATGAACTATCGCCAGCACAACTCCAACATCGTATTGATGTGTGCATTTCAATGCACTCTCGTCATCTCCGTGCTCCGTTTTTAAATCAAATTGTTACCGGAGATGAAAAGTGGGTGCAATACAAAAATATTAAGCGTCATCGTCAATGGCTTAGTGTGTTTGGTGGGATATTAAAGGTGTAATTCATTTTGAGATGCTGGGAATGAACGAAACCATCACTGCCGCACTTTACTGTCAGCAACTCGACCGTTTAATGGAAGCCCTGCGAAAAAAACGCCCAGCACTGGTCAATCGACGCGGTGTTCTGTTCCATCAAGATAATGCCCGCCCACATACGGCTCGCATCACTTCTCAGAAATTGGAAGAACTTGGCTGGGACAAAATTTCACATCCACCGTACTCCCCAGACCTTGCTCCTACGGATTACCACTTATTTCGAAGCTTACAAAACCACCTTGATGGAAAAAGCTTCAATTCCCAACAAGATGTTCAAACCGCAGTAACTTTATTTTTTGATTCAAAATCCGAAGAATTTTTCCGTAGAGGAATTCATATGTTACCTGAAAGATGGCTAGCGGTAATAAATAATGAGGGAAAATACATTGACGATTGATAAATAAAAACTTTGTACAAAAATTTAATAAACAAGTTTTACAAATTTTCGGACAGGATTTATGTTACAACCTGATATTTGCACGTTATTTAACCGAAGTATTTTGTATAAACGAATAACGCCTTATTTTCTATTTCAAGAAATAATATCCAGGGAAGAAATATAATGAGGGTGTCATGGAGATTATCCCTTCGATTATCCCTCGGAAGTGTTTATTGTATGATTTATTACGTGGACGTAATAGCCAGTCTTTACCTGATATTTGTGCGCTTGTAGGGGTAGATTTTATGTCTACTACACAGTGAATACTCAGTATTCACGTTGTTAATGAAGTGTCAGCAAGTGCTATCGAGTGAGCGTATTTTTTTTAATTGTGTTTAAAACATGGCATGGAGAAAGCAAATAACTCTTGCAAAAAAGGGCAAGAATTATTGCTTTGCACGAAACAAAGCTTTCTAATAGAGCAATCGCCCGAAAACTAAAAGTTTCCGAGTATTGTGTTCGTCAAACTATAAAGAGAATGGCAGAAACTGGCCAACTCTGGGACCGAAAACGCAGTGGACGGCCGAGAATAACTACTAAAAGAGAAAATGAATATCTGAAATTAATAGCCCTGCGCAATCGTCGCTTTACAGCCTCGGAAATAGCAGCACAATATAACGTACTCCACGAAGCCACGGTTAGCGTAACAACAACCAAACGCCGTTTAGCTGAAGCTGGACTTAGAGGTCGAGTAGCGGTTAAAAAGCCACTTCTGTCTGCACAACATAAACAAAAAAGATTGGCCTGAGCGAGAACACATAGGTACTGGACTGTCGAAGAATGGAAACAAGTCTTATAGAGAGATGAATCCAAATTTGATGAAAAAAGCTAGTAATAATCATACTATTTTAATGGAGTGTAATGAAATTCGAGAACTATGATGTGCATATATAAAAACAATTACAAGATTTCGATCAGAGGATCGACCATTATACATATGCATATTCATGCAGGACACACTACCACGTATACATGGACTGATGATTTAAAACAGGGACTAAAATGCCCTATTTCAAAAGGCAATCGACTAATTATAGAACATGCAGGTATATATATAGTCACATAATCATTACAGGTTGATTATTATACTATATATACAGACTTGTTCATTCTAGAATTAGATATGCGCTGTCCACAAGTGGAAAGAGTGCAGTTAGGTTAAAGCGCGCGAGAAAGGAGGATAGAATATCTCTCACTGGCAGTTTCGTTTTCTCCCACTTTTGTATTGCAAACAACTTCCCCTACTTTCTCGCGTGTTACGCGTGAGAATGTCTGAAATCAGTCTTCACCAGCGACATGATGTGTGTAGGTCGGGGCTGTAAATCATTATGCATTGACAATACGTACCTACATTTTTGAATTGTATAAATTATTTGATGCATTTTATTTGAATCTTTTAATAAAATGCAACATGGCTATTTTCTTGAAATGTTTTGCCGTTTGGCGTGAAACTAATAAAATATTCTTGAAATAAATGAAATAGAAAATTCTAAAAATTAAAAAGATTTTTAAACATGGCTATTTTCTTGAAATGTTTTGCCGTTTGGCGTGAAACTAATAAAATATTCTTGAAATAAATGAAATAGAAAATTCTAAAAATTAAAAAGATTTGCAAACATGGCTATTTTCTTGAAATGTTTTGCCGTTTGGCGTGAAACTAATAAAATATTCTTGAAATAAATGAAATAGAAAATTCTAAAAATTAAAAAGATTTTCAAACATGGCTATTTTCTTGAAATGTTTTGCCGTTTGGCGTGAAACTAATAAAATATTCTTGAAATAAATGAAATAGAAAATTCTAAAAATTAAAAAGATTTGCAAACATGGCTATTTTCTTGAAATGTTTTGCCGTTTGGCGTGAAACTAATAAAATATTCTTGAAATAAATGAAATAGAAAATTCTAAAAATTAAAAAGATTTTCAAACAATGAAAAAATTAAAAGAAACTTTTAAAAATCCTAGTGTAGAATACGACGAACTGTTAGAGGTTTTACGTCAACTACTTCAGATATTTGTTTACTAGAAGAAGAAGGTTCGATTTCAACAATACTGCACACCTCGATTTCCCTCTGTTCTCGTTCTTCAGGTAACTGACGAATTCTAGCTTGATCTTCGTCAAATAAGTGAATACAGTAGGGGAAGTTATATATATATATATTGTTCATTCTAGAATTAGATATGCGCTGTCCACAAGTGGAAAGAGTGCAGTTAGGTTAAAGCGCGCGAGAAAGGAGGATAGAATATCTCTCACTGGCAGTTTCGTTTTCTCCCACTTTTGTATTGCAAACAACTTCCCCTACTTTCTCGCGTTTATTTCAAGAATATTTTATTAGTTTCACGCCAAACGGCAAAACATTTCAAGAAAATAGCCATGTTTGAAAATCTTTTTAATTTTTAGAATTTTCTATTTCATTTATTTCAAGAATATTTTATTAGTTTCACGCCAAACGGCAAAACATTTCAAGAAAATAGCCATGTTGCATTTTATTAAAAGATTCAAATAAAATGCATCAAATAATTTATACAATTCAAAAATGTAGATACGTATTGTCAATGCACGCGAGAAAGTAGGGGAAGTTGTTTGCAATACAAAAGTGGGAGAGAACGAAACTGCCAGTGAGAGATATTCTATCCTCCTTTCTCGCGCGCTTTAACCTAACTGCACTCTTTCCACTTGTGGACAGCGCATATCTAATTCTAGAATGAACAAGTCTGTATATATATATAATCCAAATTAATAAAGTTCGTCGGGTTTTCGGTCAACTGTTAGGAAAATGAAAAACCAATCTTTTGTTTTATCCTCTATATTTCGCTATAAATTTAAAGCTTCATCAGCAGTTCTGAAACAATAACATGTACAATATCTTAATCATGCTCCTAATTATTATCTTTTTACTATATAAAGTTGGGTCTTTAAAATTCTGGTAGATACACAAAAGAAGTCATAGACATTGAAAGTATTAGTCTTATTTAATTTAAATCATTAAAATGTGATTTGCCATACTATACACTAACACACAAAACTATAAACTATTGTACTAGCGTCAGTGGTAGGTAAAGTTAAGAGCATGTTGCCCAAATATATATATATATATATATGTATATATATATATATATATATATACATATGTATGTATGTATATACCAGGTGTACCGGAAAGTTATAACCGGTTTTGCTAACAGATGTCACTAGGCTTAAGTATCCTATCAAGCTTCAAAGGCATACATGTTATATTTTGCGAAAGTAATACTATCATAGATTTATACCTATTCGAAAATGTCGAGTTTCGGCCTGAAAAAGTCCATTTGCGGCACGCATTACATTTCTTTTTTAATCAAAAGAAAAAGCCGCTGAAAGTCATCGTTTGCTGGTAGAAACTTATGGTAAGCACGCTCCAACCATAAGAACATGTGAGGCGTGGTTTCGACAATCCGAAAGTGCTGACTGATTTCGATGTGCAAGACAAAAAACGTTCTGGTGGACCTAACCCAAACTCTAAAACTACAAAAGCACTAAATGTGGCCTAAGAAACGATTAACAACCGATTACCATATAAAATAGTATTTTGACTTATGAAGTTTGTCTTTTCTACGGTTCCGATATTGTCATATTCGTTTTTTACCGTTGTCGAAAACAAATAAGCGGTTAAATTTAATTACAAAATAATAATAATATTAATAATTAACTCAACATAGTCTGACAAAAACAAAATATAATGGAGGAATTATTTATACAAAACCGCAAAAAAAGTCAAAAATGAAAATGAAGCTAGAAATGGTGATTCATGATACCCTGCTGCAGGTAGAAAAAAGGAAAGATAGTAAAGAAAGCTATAAAAATTAAAGAAAGTCACGATTATATCTTTTCATGTTAAAGCTCCATTACAATGAAAATTAATTTACGACAGGCGAATTAAAATCTGCAAATTTATATTCTGCACCTCAGAATTCTAGGTGTTTGCTATTTACGGATGATTCGAAACTCCAGACGAGGCCAGGTAGAAGAATTGAAAGTGCACGAAATTAACATAAAATGTTGCTTAAGAAATGTACAAGACTCTGCACAACTATGGAAAATCATAAATTTTAAAATAAATATTTTATTTAGTTGTATTAAATTATTCAAATAAAATAACATTTATGCAAATATATTCATTAATTTGAAGCCAATTTGAATGTGAAGACGCAGAAAAAGAAATGCAAAGAATTTATATTGAAAGTGGAAATATCCACCGTATCATGCAAAATAAGTTTATTATTTATGTAGCGTGTTATGCTATTTATGTTGCACAGTAAATTTCAAAATATCTCTAACCGCACTCACCACTGCATATTAAAATGAATATTCTATTGTGAAAAATATTCCACAAAGTTACAGATTTGTGGTATTTATTTAGATTCACATTTGAACTTCTAAAATTCGATTTTGTATCACCTTTGAAACATTGAGTTTTTTTAAAACTTCTTTAAATATGTTTATGATGTAATATAATAATTTTCAGTTCTCTAATAATATAATTAATATAGTTAAATACACTGCACCTCTATTCCGTTATTTATAGCTACAACTTTCTATTGATAAAGAAAATTCACTTTAAAATAAATAAATAAATATAATTCAAATTTAAGCACTAGGTACGGTTTCACAAAATATTTTTTTAAATACATTTCTCTATGTACGGTTGCGGCCAATAAAAGGTGGGCCAACTCTTATCATGGATTTTTGTCTAATTTTAGTCTAATCAGTTAAAGTTAATATAACCCCTTTTCGCAATAATTTTCGTGTTCTGTCTTTCGACAACTAGTTTGTTATCATCAGTAGATAATTAGTCATAGTGTCGCACTCTAAACCACAGCAAAATCCACGAAAGTCAAACAGACACTAACAGGGAGTGTGTGCTTGGCTTTCGTGTTTGTGTTTGGCAAATTCCGCACGAAGATAAAAGCTGTACTGGACTTACACCGTTGAAAGCCAAACACGCACTCATAATGTATGTTTAGCTTTCGATGGTGTAAGTCTAGTACGGACTTCGTCTTTGTGCGAATTTTGCCGTAGTTCCAGATATGACACTGTGGATAATTATCTGCTGATCGTGACAACTCGAAATACGTATACAAAATACGAAAATTATTGTGGAGAGGTTATATTAGCCTTAATTGATTAATTTTAATCAACCAGTTTCCAATAAAATTTACCTAATTTTAGCTGTTAGATTTTCACTTATAAGTATGCTATATTGTAACATTGAATATTTGTCATGTGTCAATTTCGTATTAGAAATAATTCAATATAGTAATTATGCCGCACATAAATGCGATAAAGAAATGTGTCATAACCGCAAAAATAGACGATAGGCGGTCAGTGAGCTTTTAGACCATGTAGCTCATGACGAATAATGTTTGAATTGTGTAATTTTTAGTGATGAAAGCACTTACTGCGTCCATCTTTCACTCGTAATGTAAGCCGCGGTGTTCGGTGTTGTAGGATATTGAATCGAGTTCACAGCCGGTTTGCCGTTACACTGATCCGTAGTCTTTCCCCCAACATTTGAATTTTTCTCCGTAATACAGGGCAGTCATGATACCAATGATGCTCTGAAGAGTGTCGACATCTTAAAGGTTCTTTCCGAACACCTTTAGGGGCTGCATTATTGTCCTAGCATTGTGATGTAGACGCTGGATTCATTGATTTCCCCGCCGTTTTACTAATCACTAAAACCACTATGTACGAACATGTCCTATACAGATCATCAGGATGTGAACCGAGCTCCACTCTTTAATTCGTCGTTATTCGTTGCAGCTAGCGGCGAAATACCGCAATTATATGACTATCACTCCAGTCTATATTCCAACGACTGCATAACGGCCTCTTGATAAATTAATTTTCCTTTTGCGGTACGTCATATAGTAGCTCATGAAGTGTCTGTTCTTTCTTCAAAAGAATATATCTCCATGAACGGTTGTTCAAACCCATCGAAAGACCTGATCTGATTATTTAGCGAATTCAGTCACAGAGCTGCGCCGCCAGTTAAGAAAACTTTTATTTCATTAACCATTCAAAAGTACCTGCGGGTCCTATAGTATATCGCCACTAAATACGTCCGGTTTGGGTGGTGGTGGTGATGCTGGAGTAAACGCTGCACAGAATTGTTCCATTACGTTTACAAATTCTCTAGATAATTGATTTTCTATGGGCGCCACCGGAACCTTTTTATCCGAAATTGGATGTACCTTCCGTGTTTGCGCTTGTATTTACAATTTTGTTTTTTGATTAGCGTAAATTTATAACAAGCGCGTGTCTTGTTGAACAGGTTTGGTTAGCTCTAGCGTCGTAATAAATGCAGATAAATAAAAATAACAAACAAATAATGATTAGGTATTTACGCAATCAAAGACACAGCTGTAAATAAAAGGTTACCATAGGCACAACGTAAAATAAAACAGCAAAGATGTCACTAAAGTATTTTATTGAATCAACACTAAACAAATACGTCTAAAATTACTTTAATCTCAACAAAAATAAATAGCAGTTACTAATTAAGGCGAGAAATTACTACACAGACACCAATTTAAGTGTGTCTCGCAATGGCAACGATTGGCTTTAATAATTAATTACAAAGACGGGCAAATGTACTTACAATAACGACGTACATGAATTGTATCTGTTTGTGTTGTATATAATATTGCGTAAAAATCGAGAGGAAAAAATACAAAACAAAAGAATACTTATCTTGTAAGAATGGCTATGTCCTGTATTGCCGGAAGATGGGTCGCCGCAACACGAGGTTGATAACGCGTCGAAACTGTCCGGACGCACAAGTGTTAAGACGGCGTAAAGAGTAAGAACGTAAAAGGTTTGCATAGCTGATTTATATACTACTGGGTGGGACAGGAAAAGACTGAAAATTTGAGCAATGAAAAATTCGAAATTTATCTTATGGTCAACACATTATATGTTGGACGTGGATTACAAAATATTTTATACTTCATGCATGTAAACGCAGCACAACTTGTACTTTATTGGCAACGATTAGTTTATAGTATAGCAGTGCAGTAATATTTTTTATTTTTGATTTATGCAGCTACAATAGGTGTAAAATTTAGCTTTATTACTATAATTTTTGCCTTGGCTAATGCGCATAGTGAGTCGATATTTGATACTAACGAATACATGCATAGTATCATCGAATCGGATATACATACTTACATATCCTTACTCCTGTCGGGGAGACAGTACTGTCCAGTTCTATTCATCACTAGAGCAAGTTGTCGAATAAAGTAGATGTACTAAAGACGTATTCAATTTTCAATTCGCTGAATTTTTTCGCAAATCAGTGTACAGTGAACATAATATTTATACATATACACATAATTGCACTTAGTTTTACAAATCTGGAACAGATGATGAGAGTATTACCAAATATGTTTGGAAAAGGGGAAAAAAATGCGCCAATCAGAGAAGACTGACGGCAAGAAATTATTAAAATTCACAGTAACGTAAAAAAGGAATCCCGGTATTGATTAAAATAAACGCGATCGAAGGATTCGTGATAAAAAGACCATTAAAATGACATCTCACAGTAGTGTTTCGGTGCTAGTGGACAAGTAAATAAACTCAGGTAAGCCGTAACTATGACCTCAGGTGAGACGTAGATTTACTTGAAAAGCAGTTCGACAAATGCTTACAGATGATTCTTTATTAAAACAGAGTTTACGCTATAGCCTATTATTTAGATAAAAAGAAATTCACTATATTGGGTCTGGGAAAAAGTTCGTGGCGTTTTTTCAGTAAAATTTAACTGGTCCCCGCATGGCGCGTGGACGAATTCATTTAAATCGAATATGCTCCATTATTATCGACAATGTTTCGCCATTTTTTTGGTAGATCCATGATCCCATCGGTGAAAAACTTCTGTGGTTTCTGGTCGAAAAACTGAATCAAGTAGTTTTCACAGGCTTCTTTTGAAACCAACTTAATTCCATTGAGAGAGTTCTGCAGAGATCGAAACAGATGATAGTCAGAGGGTGCTATATCCGGACTGTAAGGTGGGTGCATCAAAACCTCCCAACCAAACTCTCTCAATTTTTGACGGGTCATCAAAGAAGTGTGTGGTCGGGCGTTGTCATGATGGAAGACAACACCTTTCCTATTAATCAATTCGGGCCGTTTTCTTTCAATCGCCTGGCGTAATCTCTCTAGTTGTGCACAGTAGAGTTGAGAATCAATCGTCTGACCAGTTGGAAGTAGCTCGTAGTGGACGATTCCCCTCCAGTCCCACCATACACACAGCATCACTTTTTTTGGCGTCAATGTTGGCTTAGCGAACGCTTGTGACGGCTCACCATCCTTTATCCACGATCTTTTACGCTTCCGATTATCGTACGTAATCCATTTTTCATCTCCGGTTATTAAACGTTTCAGAAACGGCTCGATTTCATTCCGTTTCAGCAGCGCATCGCAGATGTTAATTCGGTCAATCATGTTTTTCACGCTCAACTCATGAGGAACCCATACGTCAAGCTTTTTTTTGTAACCAGCTTTGTGTAAATGGTTCAAAACAGTTTTGTGGTCAATGCCTAGCTCCATGCCAATATCGACACTGCTGATATGCTTATCTTGTTGGACTTTTTCAAGAATTTCATCAGATTTTTCAGTGATTGGACGACCGGAGCGTGACTCATCTTTCACATTGAAATTTCCAGAACGAAAGCGAGCGAACCATTTCCGCGCAACAGATTTCGATAAAGTACCTTCACCGTACACAGCACAAATTTTATCACAAGCCTGCGCAGCGTTCTTCCCCTTATCATAATAATATTGCAGAATATAGCGAAATTTCTCATTATTCCTCTCCATTTTCAAGTGCGAATAACTTTCCAACCACTGCACCGATTACAATGTTTCTACGCTCAAACTAACGTTCGGAAGGTCATCTAAAAAACGAGCCGTCGGTGGTGTCGCTGTGACTTGTTGTTCTTTAGTTATCGGCAACCAATGCCATCTATCGGGAAAAACGCCACGAACTTTTTCCCAGACCCAATATTATTTAATACGCCTAACAGAAAAGAAATTTTGGATAAAACAATAATTATCTCATCAGTAATATGACATAATTAAACGGGATTCTAGTGACAGATTAGAGGTAAATTATACTGACGTTATGAAATAAAGAGATCACTTCTGGTGAGGGAGTTGGGATTTCTATTGACCAACAATTGTCATCCGTGGACTACGAGTATATTTCCCACGTCGTTACTGCAAATTTTTAGATTTTGTTTACTGAACCTGCCTATTCTTCACTAATACCATCAACTTGCGTTTTCTTAAATAAAAGATTTCGTAAACAGTGGCTTTTTAAATCACACAAGTGACAAACTTACTTATTTTGATGTAGCACAAAGTATTAAAACGATATATAATCCTGTTGATATAATAATATAATCAAGGTATTCATAATAATTCATTGCAATTGTAAGCAAGTGAAACTACTGTAGAGTTAATCGATGTTGCTTATTGAATAATTTCACACGTAGACGCGTAAAGTTATTAAATAATTGCACAATAATAACATTAATTCTAAACCGTTGCTCTATTACTTACAAACTTATCGTTTTCTTTCATCTATTTTATATACATAGGCTATTATTCATTATTACATTTAATTAAATACTTACCTGGTATTTAATGACATTCCCCTTAGTTAATATTTCAGGTTGTTACATACGAGGATAGTTTGACAAGTAGTGAGAATGACACATAGGTGGCGCTCTAATTGGTAAAACATATACACTGTCATTTAGGCTATTTGTATGTTTACATTCCGATATTTAGATTTTTGACAGCTGATTGAAAAAGAAGCAACACGTCGTTTTGTTAAACTGGAAAAAGCAGAGTATCGTGCGGTGATTAAATACTTCGTAATTAAGGGTATGGAAGCTACCGAAATAAAAGATGAGTTACGGGAAACATTAGGTGAATCTGCTCCATCATCCGCCACAATGAGTAGATGGGTAAATGATTTTAAACGTGGTAGAACAAGCTGTGTTGATGAAGCGCGCTCTGGAGCACCCAAAATCGTGACTTCTAAGGAAATGATTATAAAAATCCATAATGTTATTACGCAAGATCGACGACTCAAAGTGAGAGAGATAGCAGACATGGTAAACATTTCAACAGAACGCGTACGCCACATTTTAACGAAAGAATTGGGCCTTTCCAAGCTTTCGGCAAGATGGGTGCCGCGATTGCATACGACTAATCAGAACTTCACTCGTTTGCGCATTTCCAATGAGTGTTTGGACTTTTATAAGCGGAATCCGGTTGATTTTTGTAGGCGATTTGTTACTTACGATGAAACTTGGTTACACTACAGTACACTCGAAACTAAACAACAGTCGAAACAATGGTTAGAACGTGGTTCTGCACCTCCAAAGAAAGCGAAAACCACTTTATCGGCAAACAAGGTGATGGCATCAATTTTTTGGGATTCAAAGGGCATTTTGCTCATTGATTACCTTCAGAAAGGTGCCACAATAAACGGACAATATTATGCAGAACTACTACTAAAATTAAATGTTAAGATTTGTGCTAAACGGCCAGGAATGGCAAAGAAAAAGATTCTGTTTCATCAAGACAACGCTCCCTCGCATACCAGCACAGTTGCGATGCCCAAAATCCACGAGTTGCATTTCCAATTAGTACCACATGTGCCTTATTCGCCGGATCTAGCCCCTTCCGACTTCCACCTTTTTCCAAAATTGAAAACGACACTAGGTGGAAAGAAATTTTCGTCTATCGACGAGCTTATCATCTTCGTAAATGAGTATTTTGCAAGCCTTCCGGAATCGCATTTTAGAGGTGGCATAAGGGCATTGGAGCATCGTTGGAATAAATGTATTGCTCTTTTGGGAGAATATGTTGAAAAATAAAAATTATTTTGTATTTAAGAAATTCGTTTTTCTTTTCCGTACTTGTCAGACTACCCTGGTAAGTCCGTTCGGTTTTGTACCATTTATTCAATGAAATACATATTCTAAAAGACAAGAGCTTCTTAACAAATGCACTGTTCATTATTTTCTATCACTTTGGTTCAACGTTCAGACAATTTCATAATGTCATCTCTTGAAAAGGTTTCGTCTTTACTCTCAAAAAACTTGTTTGATGTCCTCCAAGGATTCAAAATTTTTCCCATTAAAGGAATTTTTTAGAGAGAAACAAATGATAATCTGACGGTGCAATATCTAAGCTTGCACAATACCCTACGGAAACTCTACCAACTTCTGTACGGTGGTTACAGATGAGTGGGGTCTTTGCGTTGTCATGATGAACAAATATTCGTCGTCTATTAACTAACGCATACCATTGCCTAACAAGAGCTTGCTTCAAATTGTCAGGTTGTTCACAATACTTGACTGAATAGATCATCTGATTATTCGGTTACGGCTCATAGTAAACTATGCTCTTGAAATCTCACTAAATGCACATTACTTTATTTAGGTGGAGCCTAATCTTTAACGATATCCTGGGAGCGCTGTCTTTTTTAGAGAGAATCCATTTTGTATCTCCAGTAACCATATTCTTAAGAATAAGTTGTTCCTCGTTTCTTTTAACGAGCTGATCATAAATGAGTATTCGCTGCATCAGCTGGCATTCACAAAGATTATATGGAACTCATACATCAGCACGATTGACATACTCTTTAGTCTTGAGATGTCTTTGAACTGTTACCTGCGACACCCCAATGACGTCCGCAGTCTCGTGCAGCGTAAAATGTAGTTTTTCATCCACTACTGTCATTACTGTGTCCGTACCAGTTGTTACAGGCCATCCGGAGCGCTCCCGATCTTTAAATTCAAAGTCGCCATTCCTAAACTGGGCATACCAATTTTGTACGGTACGATCGGTAACTGCAGATCCTATGTAGACATTATATACCTTTTTTTGGTGTTTCAGTCACGTTTTTCCTTTCTGGAAATAATAAAGCATGATATGCCTAAAATTCTCAGTTTCTTTCTCCATATTCGCTCTGCACAAAGCCATAAATTAGATTCGCTAAATTAAAGAAACTACTCTAAAATGTAGCCATAAGTATATGCTACAAGTAGGTTAACAGAATATTCCACTCACCTACCTATTCTCCTCCCACTGCGAGCCAACGTGAGTGCGCCAAAATACGAACAGACTTATGTAACAACCCAGTATATGTAATGGAAACTGTTTGTAATTGCTTTATTTTTTTAAATTATCACTATTATTAGATCATGAACACGAATTCACCTTGAAATGTAAAAATAAAATCCGACTTTTAAAAACAATCAATTTAACAGTTATCATTACATAATTAGAGAATGAGGTAATAATATGCAAGAGTTACACACATGTTTAAAAATAATAGTATTTTCGTTCACTCTGTATCCTACAAAGAACATACATGAAGTCAATATAATTATGTAAACAGCAAACTAGATATTAAGATCACTTACAGATTAGAGTTCAAGGTTTATTAAACAATAATGCCAGCCTATTTATCATTAAATTAAATACTTGAACTGATTTAATAAATTGTACAATTGGCCAAAAGTGAAAATCGGTCATGTCATGTCAAGATATTAAAGGTGATCAATTTCCATATTCATTAATTGAATATCAATTCCTATTACACAAGGTATACACTATTGATCACAAGTTTAATGGTACCATTCAAAATGATATAACTTGTACAATATTTGTTGAGCCAGTACTTTTGAAGACCGCTACGTCATTTTTGAAGTAAACCGAACTCAACGCAAGGGTCTGCCGCGAGTAAATATTTGTAAGCAGTGGCGTGCTTTAAAATTTCCCTCGTTATTTCCTCTTTGGCAAACATTTAAAAACTACTGAATAAATCATCAGCACGTTTTCATTGTTGTGAGAAATTAAATTACATCAAATCAAGCCAATGACCCACGACTTTTAAAGAAAAAAGTAATCTTTTAAATTGTGTTTTTCTTTCTTTTACAATAATTTAATCACTATAGGTTGATATACAGACTTGTTCATTCTAGAATTAGATATGCGCTGTCCACAAGTGGAAAGAGTGCAGTTAGGTTAAAGCGCGCGAGAAAGGAGGATAGAATATCTCTCACTGGCAGTTTCGTTTTCTCCCACTTTTGTATTGCAAACAACTTCCCCTACTTTCTCGCGTGAACCTTCTTATTCTAGTAAACAAATATCTGAAGTAGTTGACGTAAAACCTCTAACAGTTCGTCGTATTCTACACTAGGATTTTTAAAAGTTTCTTTTAATTTTTTCATTGTTTGAAAATCTTTTTAATTTTTAGAATTTTCTATTTCATTTATTTCAAGAATATTTTATTAGTTTCACGCCAAACGGCAAAACATTTCAAGAAAATAGCCATGTTTGAAAATCTTTTTAATTTTTAGAATTTTCTATTTCGTTTATTTCAAGAATATTTTATTAGTTTCACGCCAAACGCCAAACATTTCAAGAAAATAGCCATGTTGCATTTTATTAAAAGATTCAAATAAAATGCATCAAATAATTTATACAATTCAAAAATGTAGGTACGTATTGTCAATGCATAATGATTTACAGCCGCGACCTCCACACACATCATGTCGCTGGTGAAGACTGATTTCAGACATTCTCACGCGTAACACGCGAGAAAGTAGGGGAAGTTGTTTGCAATACAAAAGTGGGAGAAAACGAAACTGCCAGTGAGAGATATTCTATCCTCCTTCTCGCGCGCTTTAACCTAACTGCACTCTTTCCACTTGTGGACAGCGCATATCTAATTCTAGAATAAACAAGTCTGTATAACCCCTTTCCACATTAATTTTCGTAATTCTGTATACGTATTTCGACAACTAAGTTGTCATCATCAGCAGATAATTAAGCAGTGTCGCACCTGGAGAACTACGGCAAGAAATACACGTACGAAAAAACTAATTCCGCACACGATCCGTGCCGCTGAAAGCCAAGACGCACACTGTCACAGTGTGGATCGTGTGCGGAATTAGTTTTTTCGTACGTATATTTCTTGCCGTAGTTCTCCAGGTGCGACGCTGCTTAATTATCTACCGAAGATGACAACTTAGTTGTCGAAATACGTATACAGAATTATGAAAATTAATGTGGAAAGGGGTTATATATCAACCTTCAGTGATTAAGTTAATCAACCACAGGCTCCATCAAAATTACCTTTTACAATAAGGCAAATATAATATTAATAATAACAAATGTTATTATACAATTCAATAATATACGCGCTGGTACAAAAAAAAGGAATAAATTTTATTTGGGTACCTACAACCTTTAATCGGACAAATTTTCGAAGTCTGAGTATCACTAGAAGTTTTACACAGAAACTGCGATAATTAAATTTACTGTTAGCACATTAACTCCAATCTCATTTTGCAAGTAATTATCTTTAGATGAATTACATGTTGGCAATACTTCATCCAGTCTTGGACAGTAACTGACGAAAAGTCTTCTATCAGAGTCTTCATAGCATCTAATTCAAATAGAACATTTTTCTTTGTTGTTGTCTTTATTTTAACCTGAACCCATATTATTTCGATCGGATTTAAATTCGGGGGTGGTAGTCTTAAATCCACGTTCCCATTTTCTTGGAATTTATAAACAATGTTTTGTTTTCTATGATACTTAATAATTTCATATAGCTGTGAGCTGTGGCTTATTTTTATTTATTATACTATATACGATTATTTATTTATTATTATTGGTTATTAACCAGTCCATCATATCTGTTTTCTCTTCTATATTTTTATATTATGATAGGATGCATTATTACTTGCAATAACAATTCGGGGGAAAATTTGGAATAAACTTCCCTGAAAGCTGTTACTCATAATTTTGTGAGTTCGTTTCGTCGTGGTAATCTCCTGGTTTAATAGTGTTACTTTAGAAAAATAGAAAGGTCGAAGACCTGGAAAACTTAGTGATAGTATCGACCTTCTATATTTCGCGTTCTGCTTGTGTCACACAGGAATTATCGCGAAAGTTCAAGTGGGAATTGTGGTCTCGCCCATCTTGTAGCCCTGATCTGGCGCCTGCGGCTACCACCTCCTTGGTCCTCCCAAGTGAAACCTGAGAAAGCGCTAATAATTATGAAATAAAAGAAGCTGTCCTGAAATGGTTAAAAGCAAAATGGACTTTTTTTATGAAAGTGGAATCAAAAAATTAATTTCGCGGTATGAAAAGGGTTTAAAAGAATTTGACAATTTTGCTGAAAAATAGATTAGTATGTCTTTTAATCCGGTACGTAGACTTCCGCGGTCGTGGTTCGTGCTATCTGCTTCTGGGGGAAGATGTCCCATACAAGTGGGTACGAAACGTCGGCAGATATACAAGTGACGCGGTTCCAGCCCGGAAGCAGATAGTATGTCTTTTGTCCAATAAAAATATTTTTCCTGTAAATGTATACTTGCTACATAGGCAAAGGGTATAACTTAGTTTCTAATCTTTCTTCGTATATAGGTACATATATGTATATATGTATATATATATATATATATATGCAGTGTGTTGCAGAGAAATAGTAATTCTTAGTGACGCCATGTATTACAAAAATATGTGTCGGTAAAGTAGATCTTTCACCAATGTTATGTCAAAATACCATGACATTTGCATCATTAGAAGCAGAGAAACTGCGCATAAAGTAACAGTGTGTATTTGGCATTGGTCAAAAAATGAATTTTGAGCAAGGAGCATATATCAAGTTCTGTTTTAAAAACGGTAAATCGTTTACTGAAACGTTTAATTTGATGAAACAAGTGTATAGTGATGCGTGTTTATCACGTACGAGTGTGTATGAGTGACATAAACGATTTAAAGACGGTCGTACGGAAATAAATGACGACAAACATCCTGGTGCAAAAAAATCTGTCGTGACGGAAAGTAACGTCGAACTTGCGCGTGAATTTATTACAAATGGGCCGAAATCCTCATTGCGATAGGTGAGAATGGCATTAAATATTTCCAAAGATTCAATTCATCGCATTTTGACACAGCATTTGGGACTGAGAAAGATTTGTACAAGGTTTGTACCACACAAGCAAACTGATGATCAAAAATTGCTCCGAATTCGACATTGTACGACTTGATTAAAGATTTAAAAAAGGACGAAAATTTCAGGTATTCTATTGTAACTAGCGATGGGACGTGGTATTTTCAATATAATTCAGAGACAAAGCGTTAAAGGTCTGAATGGAAGTATCCAAGCGAAAAAAGGCGTTTGGAGAAATCTAGAGTGAAGACAATGTTGATTTGTTTTTATGATTCGAAAAGCATGGTGCACAAAGAGTTTGTACCAACTAGTCTAAGAGTCAATGCTGTATATTATCTTGGTGTTAAGAAGCGTCGTTTGGCGCGTATTCGTCGTGTACGCCCTCAATATCGTGGGAATGGTAGCTGGCGTTTATTACATGATAATGCATCATCTCATCGCTCGATGTTTGGCCCCCTGTGATTTCTATCTATTCTCCAAATTACATTTGCCGATAAAAGGACAGCGTTATGCCAACGCCGAAGCCATTAAAAATGCGTCGACAGCGATCTTGAAGGACATCTCTAAAGATGAACTTAAAAATTCATTCGACATATTAATTGACCGTGCAAAACATTGTATTGAAGCTGAAGGCGACTACTTTGAATAAAATTAATGAATTTTACCTAGATAGTAAGCTAGTAAGTTCCGTTTTCTCTGTATGTACGTGTGTGTGTATGTATTATGTATGTATGTATATATATATATATATATATATATATATATATATATATATATATATAATAGTGCGTGATTATCATATTCATATTTGATACGTGATGATTGATATCAGTAAACAGTATTAATTAAGAGATATTTACTAGTGTTTTGAGATTATTAATCAGCGTTATATGTAAGAGTTACAATAAATAATTAGAAAGTTGTTTCTATTATTTCGACATCTGATTTTACTGTCGCCAAAGAATCATCCCGACAAATGCGTAAAAGCAGTAACAGGAATTAGCATGAAATTTGCTACGGAAAAATTTTAAATAAACATAATTGTAACAGGCAATATTTAACTTGTACATTTGATAATCGAAAACTTAAAACGCTAATTTCAAATATTACAAATCAAATGATTAACCTCATACATGTGGACAATGTATGAACACTGATTTGATTAGTAAAAATACATTTTTTTGCGATTAGATGGAGTCATGAACAACAAGAATGTCTGAGCAAAGCGTTGGCAAAAACGATTACCGATTACATAGCAATGTTTAATGGTCAGGGTTATCTCTTAATGCACGTTCACAACGGTCAGCCATCCTACCAAAATTATACCTTATAATATCCACTACAATCATCAACTCTTCGTATAAAAACGCAATTTATTACAGATAAGATTATTAGCTATTTTAATTAAAGATACTTAATGGAGTGTGTTTATGAAGGCACTGGATATAATACTTCACGGACAGCATTGTGGATATATTTCATAAAAATGGACTATTAGGAATAAATTTATTTTACTAATGTACGAGGGGTGTTTCCAATATTCTGGGAGTTGGTGCTATAATTAAATAACGCAGAACTTGTACGCAATGTTATTGATGCCAGACAAGTCTTGACATACAACAATCTAGTGCAACATTGTTCAGTCTCATTCAGGTATTCGACTGATGTAGACGCGTTTTAGTGGCACTGTTTTTGTAACCATGGAACACGCGGCAAAATCTCAAAGAGCGATAATTTTCTTTTAGTGTAAAGAAGATGTGAAAACGTCAGAAATTATTAGTCGTTTGCAAGAAGTATTTGGTGAATCTGCAGAATCCAAAAGTACTGTTTATCGGTGGATCGAAAACCTATTGAAAGACGACAGGCGAATGACTATTCTTCAAATTAGTGTATACCTAGGGATAGGTACTGTTTGGGCGTTAGCAAGGTTTCGGCGCGCTGGGTGCCAAGGCTGTTGGGACAAGAACAGAAACTCAATAGGTCCGATACTTGTCGTCAACTTCAAGAGCTTTTAGCCCGTTACGGTGAAGAATTTTGGCAACGAATAATAACCACTGACAAAACGTGGATTCCTTATTTCAATCCTGAGACGAAAAGTCAATCCAAAGAATGGCGCAAACCTGAAGACGGGCCTCCACTTAAGGCGCGTGCAGTTCCGTCTGTTGGAAAGGTAATGCTTACTGTATTCTGGGATTGCGAAGGGATTATTTTCATGGATTGTCTGCCGAGAGGTACTAAAATTAATGCAGAATATTATTCAAATTTATTATCCGGACCACTGCGACAGGCACTAGTCAAAAAACGGCCTGGACAGTTACATAAGCGTCCGATATTGCAACAGGATAATGCAAGATCACACACCGCAAGAAAAACGAAGGATGTTATGAACGATTTACGATGGGAATTGCTGCCGCACCCACCTTATTCCCCAGATCTTGCACCCAGTGATTACCATCTGTTCCCAGATTTGAAAAAACCCATACAGGGTGTTCGATTTGAAAGTTTAACTGACGTAAAACGTGCCATAAATAGGTGGATCGACAAGACACCGAAAAACTTTTTTGAGGACGGCTTAAAAAAATTAGTTTACCGTTGGGATAAATGTATTCAGTGAAATGGAGATTATGTTGAAAAACAACATTGTAGTATTGACGAAAATTAACAAAATTATATGTAATTCCCAGAATTTTGGAAACATCCCTCATATTAATGCAGACGAACAATGTTCATAAGATGATGATATATGACATTTACATTTTCTTTTATTCTTTATTTTAATTGAATTATTGTGAAGAATTAGTAAACTCAGTGACAGAATTTACACGAAGCGCGTGCAACATTTATCAAATTGACTCGAGGATTTCAATTTTAGAAAATGCATTGTTTTAATTTTAAAAATTGAATTATTAGTGTATTGTGCATTTACTATGCAACAAATAAATTGAATGCGGAAATTCGGTCAGCACTTCATTAGGCGTGCGTGAATGTAGAAGGGGTCTCGTCGCTGGTATATAATAATAATAATAATTTATTGATGCATATGTACATACACAAGTCATTACATAATGTAAATAAATAAAAACACAAAAAACCTTTGTGGCTCACAATAGATACGCCACCAAACACTTTAAAACCCGCATGATTTATACAAAACACCAGAATAACAATGAAAACATAAAAAACACAAAAATGGTAATGTCAAAATTTACATTTCAGAAAGTTATTTACTGAATAGAAACAATTCTCCACCAGTACTGTTTTTATTAATCTATTGAGTCTAATCCATGGTAGGCCCTTAAACCTATCAGGCAAAGCATTGTATATCTTCACAGTCAGGTAAGTTCTCGCTGTTTTTTGATGAAAATGCAACTTTATTGTGAAAAAATGTTTACAAATGAATCATTCAAAATATTGCCCATCGCTAGTGACAACTTTTTCCCATCTTTCTGGCAGAGCTCGAATACCGTCACGGTAGAAGTGTTCGTCTTTTGAGGCTATCCACGAATCAAGCCATTTTGAGATGTCTTCATATGAGCGGCACTGCTGATTAGCCAGACCATGTGCCATCGAACGGAGCAAGTAATAATCGGACGGCGCAATATCTGGGGAACATGGCGGGTGGGGGTAGGACCTCGCCCGAGCGTTATCATGCTGTAGAATCACTTTTTCGTGCCTCTACTCATATTGTGGCCGCTATCCCCGCAATGCTCGGCTCAATCGCATCAATTGAGTTCGATACCGTTCCCCAGTGATGGTTTCGTTCGGTTTCAACAGCTCATAATAAATAACACCGCCCTGGTCCCACCAAATACACAGCAAAACCTTCGCAGCGTGAATATTCGGCCGAACCGACGACGTAGAAGCATGACCGGGCAGCCCCATGATTTTGTTCGATTCCTCATCACCCGTCACAATGCGATGAAGAAAACCCTTCCTTTTTTGCCGCTGGAGCAGTTGTTCGCAGGCGAAGAAACGACGCTCAACGTCTCTTGGCTTCAAATCATAAGGAACCCAAGTTCCTTGTTTTTGAATCATTCCCAACGCATGCAATCGCTGGGAAATGATTTGGCGGGTAACTCCTAATGCTGAAGCAAGCTCTTTTTGCGTTTGGCACGGATCCTAGTCGAGCAATGCCTCCAATTCAGCGTCTTCGAAGGTTTTTGGTCTTCCTTCACGCGAACGGTCGTCAACATCGAAATCACCGTCTTTGAAGCGACGGAACCAATCACGGCAGTTGTTTCACTTAGAGCAGCATCTCCGTAAACTTTTTGGAGTTCTCGATGCGCTTCAGCCGCCGTTTTCTTCGAATGAAACAAGAAAAGCAACACTTCCCGCAAATAACGATTATTTGGCACAAAATCAGACATTTTCATACAACCAAAAGTATATGACGCAAAAACAAAATCACTAATGTGTCAAAGCGGTTTGTTTACCATATGTCTAAGCTTGGGTCATGACGTTTTGGTTATGTCACAATCGACCAGCACTTACTACTGGAGCCATCTCTTGAAAAACAGCGAGAACTTAGTTGCGCACCTAATAATTTGAACTTAGCTGACTATTCCTAATGCGATGATACGGTATGACCAAACTACCTGGTTTCGTGTTTCACATTCATGAAAATCACCATTTTTGCAAAACCTACTTGGCGACTTATGAACAAACTCCAGGCAAGCAAGTATATACCTGGATGGGAGGGTCAGTATTTTGTGTTTTCTGAATAGATTTACGCAACTTGTAGTATTAAATACACCACTAAGGGCTCTGATTGCACTCTTTTGCATCCTGAATATACAGTGTGTATCGGCCAAATGGAATAAATTCGATAATAATTAAATGGAAGGGTGTTCGAAAAAACGCTCGGACATGTCGATTGGGATTTTTAGTTGCGTATTTTTTTAAATAAAAAGTTTATATACAGTCGAAGATAGGTATAGGACATTGTACATGAAATATGTCTGGAATTTTCTAAAGAATCCAAAAATTTAATATTTGACAGGGTGTTGCATTTAAAATAAGAAAGTTGTTATTGACCACTTTTACATGATACACCCTGTATATAAACTTTTTATTTAAAAAAATACGCAACTAAAAATCCCAATCGACGTGTCCGAGCGTTTTTTCGAACACCCTTCCATTTAATTATTATCGAATTTATTCCGTTTGGCTGATACACACTGTATGTATGTAATGCAAGGTGCGTCATCGTTTCGAGGCGTTCCCTTGTATTACTCAGTTTTGTTCGTTGTATAGAATTGTCGCGGTTTCGTAGGTAAAAGACGACTATTATCTGACAGAGTAAATGTGAATTTCCGGATTTAATATATGCTGGAGAAAAAGTGAAATGTTTGTTTGCAATAGACCACTCATGTGCTGGACGAAATATGACTGCAAAAAAACATGTTGATAGTGGGCAGAACAAAAAAAATCCATTGGTGGCGTGCAGTTTACATCTCGTTTATTAGATAACGAATCACTTTACTCATTCTGGAATAAATACACGAACTGTCAATTTTACCTAGTTCGAAAACGTTACGAAATTTTGTACCACCTAGTTACGAACTTATCGAAAACAGAATTAAATCGGAATTGAAAAATAAAAGCTTTGGTCATACATAGACGAAACGAAAAGAAATTGTAAAAAAATTATTGTTAATGTCAGTTCGTACAATAGAATCACTTAAACGGTCATTCTCAATCTTTCTAAGAGCGCAAGAATGTACTGCCGAAGTAATTTCAAAAGTGGTGTTAAATACATTTGAACTTTCGAGAGACGAACTCTTTAATGTTTATGACTGGTGACGCAACAACTATACATTCTATAGATCGATCTCTTAAAGACGACTGTTATTAACTTCTTACATGTTACGTGTAAAATTCATGGTTTACATCTTGTAGTAGAAACGATTCGGCGCTGTTATCCAGAGATAAATGACATGTTAGCGCACACACGAGCAGTATTCCTCAAATCCCGTATTTAAAAATTCCGCGGGAAATGTCCGTGATTTTTTAATTTTGATTGTGATTTAATTGTATTTTCTTGTTTTCACTTTTGACAATTTTGCATATTTGCAATATTTTTTTATTTATATTTATATATGTACCATATACACTTAAATGTATTTTTGTTTTTATTTTTTTGTCGTGTTTTTCAATTTTGATGTTATTGACAATTTCAAATTTGTTATACAACTATTTACATTGTATAATCTTTTTGAATAATGAATACTAAAAAAAAAAGAATACACCCCGAACCTTCATAGCCAATTTTTATGCGCTGGTTAAAGGCAGCATATTATTATTAGGTCTGTAGTTTTACAATTTGATCACAAAGAAGCAATTGCCATCAAGGAAAGTCAAAAGAAATTCCAAGATGCTGAAGCTAAAGCAGATTTACAAATAATTTATAATAACTACAAAGGACTAGTTGAACCAATTGACAAATTACAAAATCTTTCTTTGCCATTAGTGGATAAACTGCAAATACTGGACACTGTACAAGCACATTATAGTCAAAGTGGATGGTGTGCTAAAGAACCACGACCGCGGAAGTCTACGTACTAGATTAACAAACGTTACTTTAATTACGCAAATATTACAACACTAGATCGCGAACGGTCTCTCTCTTCATATAAAATCATATTTTTCTCACGGCGAACTCGATTTGTTGACACGACTGTGGAAATCTGTCTGATGTTTAAAATATTAAACTGATCTTATTCTGTTTGTGATTACACTGAAAACGCTGTTTAAAGAGATGTTTCACATTCCATAAATTATATACAACTATTTATTTTATTTTATTTACCTATTACCAAGCGCACGCCTATGGTGTGCCGACCATATTCGTCACTCTAATAAGTGATGGTGTATTGAAGGTAATATTAATAGTTTATTACGCAACAAGGACTTTACGTAAGGAAAATGTAAAAATACAAATATAATTGATACTGATAATAATCTGCAATAATTAAAATACAAAATGTAACAAAAATACACGTAATATAAAAACAAATGCGTATTTATTACGACGGCATAGTATAGAATACATCGAAGAAAAAATTGAGCGAAAAAACATACAAAGGAACATGTAAATAAACCGTCAAAATAGTATATTAAAGAACGAGTGTTAACGGACATTGCGCGAATACAAACTTGGGGCCCGACAATCAAAACAAAGAGAAGCCCAATGACACCGAATGCGCGAATGTTATTCTTGTTATTTACCTTTTTCGTGACCTTTTTTAGGAAGTACATTAAGAAAACATAAATCGAATTTCAAGAAAAATTGGTTATAGAGGAAGAGTATCACATAAAAGACCTTTTATTAAGCGTCGTTAGTGTTACCTATTGTAAAGCATAGAGGGTATAAGTAAGTATTAATGTCGTTAATGAAAGGTTTTTATGTGATACCCTCGTGATACTATATCGATTTCAAATTCTCTTTGTTTTCTTAATAAACTTTCTTTCTAGTATCAAATTCCATCTGTACGGCTATCTTCAGTGCACTTATTCATGAATTTTAACTCATAGCACTTGTAACAGTTCTTGACCACGCTCATTTAGAATCTTTGGGCGTCTATTTCTCGGTATAATTTCAACAATTTCACAATATTTTGAATATTTTTTGTCAATCTGCACTGCAGAACATACTTTTTCGACAAATTTGCCTATTTGACCTACGGTTTTTTTTTTTCTTTAGGTAGTGTTATTAACTTACGCTGGTTATATGTGCGAGTTAACTGTTTTTGTAAAAGCATGAAATACATATTTTTCATAAATACACTACCGCTCATAAGTATTTGGTCACGCTTGTTTCATTACAGTTTTTATAGAAAAATTGTAATTATAAAATTTATTTCTGTAGTAAGAAATAGTTTAATAGTAAACATTAAAATCTATAAAAGCTATTCAAAAATAATTATGCGATTACCCTATTATTCACAATGAATGATAATACCCTCATAAAACTCCAGGTAGGATAATTGCGCTTAAAGGATTAAATCTCTTAATTCTTGGAAATTTTCGATTGTTATGATTTATTTTAAGGTAGGGTGTTATTGTAAACTATTTAGTATTTATACTTAGGTATGTTGGCAAAATTGCAGTTCGTTTTTGTGAGATGCTCATAGTGATAACATCGTGTGTTTCGAAGAAAGAATTGAGTGTAGAAGCACAATGATTTATGATTGCATACCATAAAACTGGCAAAAGCAACCGCGAAATTGCCACAGAACTTAAATCACATCAGTCCACAGTGGGTTATATTATCAAAAAACACCGCGAATGTGAAAGTGTGTCGAGCAGAATTCGAAAAAGGAGACCAAGGGCAACATCCTCAGCAAAAGATGTTGCAATGGTGATAACAAGCTAGATAAATAGACGAAAAACAGCTCCAGAAATCACAGCAGAAATGAATGCTGTTCATCGAAAACCCATAAGCGTTTCCACAGTTAAACGGCGATTAAAAGAAGCGGGTCTTAATGGACGAATTGCAATGCGGAAGCCGCTTCTACGCAAGCAAAACAAGCAGAAACGTTTAAAGTGGGTACGCGATCACCAAAATTGGACCATAGAAGACTGCAGTAAAGTATTGTGGATCGATGAATCCAAATTCGAGATTTCCAGTTCACGAAGATATGTTTTCGTGAGGAAGTCCGTGGGTGAGCGTGCCCGGTAAGAATGCATAGCCCCTACTGTTAAGCACGGTGGAGGTTCAGTCATGACATGGGGTTGCTTTTCTGGATCAAATGTGGGCGATCTCGTAAAAATAGAAGGTGTACTAAAAAGGGAACAGTATAAGCGCATATTAGAGGAAACGCAATCCCCTCTGGAATTAAAACTTCAGATCAGAATTTTATCTTCCAATAAGATAATGACCCGAAACACACTTCCAAACCATGCCGGGAATATTTACAGAAATTGGAGGACGAGGGAACCTTAAAAGTTATGGCGTGGCCTCCCCAGAGTCCCGATTTAAATCACATCGAGTTGCTGTGGGAAGAACTTGACCGACAGGTGAGAAAACCTGCAAGAGACATGGGGTAAAATAAAACCTGAGACATTACGAAAATTAATCGAAACAATGCCTCGATGGTGTGCTGCAGTGGTTAAAAATAAAGGAGGGCATATAGACGAGTCTAAAATTTAGTTAAATATATTATACAACAATTTATTTTAGATGTAAAAATATATATTTTTCATATACGTAAATCATAAAAAAATATTAGTATTTCAATTTTGATTTTTGTTACAATTTGCGGGCTAAATGCGAGTGACCAAACACTTATGAGGGATAGTGTACGCAATCTATGATGAGGTTCTACCGAATTCGTTCTAAATTTATGGGTTACAATAGGGAAATATAGATAGAGAAACATCCGATATTAGAATGTTTAGCAAATTCTTGTGTAGTTGTAAATAATAAACAGTTTTTAACGTTGTTAAATGGAAATAAATATACTTTCACATTTGATGATATTCATCATTGACATATATGTACGAACACTTTTGTGACAGGCTATACATCAGGTGAAATATAACAGCAATAAAAAATCTTGCAGAATCAAACAGAGAATTAAATCAATCGCTAGTGCAGAAATGGTGATGTGTGAAGTATCGAGTAGGTCACACGAAATTGGATTTTTTTAAGGCCAAGATGATTTATTAACAGATGACTTTCTAAAGTATATGTGTCAATTGGAAACAATATATACTAACTAAATAACGAAATGTCCTTATTATGTCCCCCTGTTTCATATACACTTTCGATTAATTATTAAATTCTCAAGCATTAATTTAATCGTAGTGTATTGATTAACCATTGATTGAACCAAATTAATTATGTGCTTTGACCTTACATGAAATACCCTTTACATGTCAACACGAGAATATTGTTAAAATGCTCCGTCTTGAGAGTAACGAAATGCCGACCTGCAAATTTATGTCCTTTTATGTATATTTATAAATATTCGCGTATATTCTACAGGTTGGTTTTGTGCGTGTGTACATAGGCGGAATAACACGCGAAAAAACTTTTACATTATTTTATAGAATAAAACAATTTAAAAATGTAAATGATAATAGTTTTAACAGATGTAATACTTCCGGTTGGCGTTGACTGATTTTGTAATCAATGCGAAAGTCTAATATTAGTCTTAACAATCTTATCGTTTGTTACAGACTGACATCACTTAGCTAGAGCATCATTGAATTAGGGCAAGTCTACACTTCGGCCTTTATGACTTTCATTCGCCTCGAATGGTTCCTCTTCTTTCTCGTCCAGTGATCACGGTTTCATCAAGTCTACACTAGTTTTTCTGGTGCCCATTTGACCTCCTATTTTTTCGACATATCGATCCGGACCAAATCTCTTGATGACACGGTATGGACCTTGAAATCTGGGGGACAATTTTGATTCATTTTAGAATTAGATTACAGATCACAGCTTCATATATTCGTGGCTTCTTCTTTCCATACCCACTCGTACATTCGCGTATTTCGATCTTCTATCTCACGTCACTCCGCGGTATAGCACTACTTGCACATATGTCCCGGGCGAGCCCTCAAAATATGTAGGTTAGTTTTATTGAATAACAAACAATTTTAAAATGTAAAGATAATAGTTTTAATAGATGTAATACTTCCGGTTGACGTGGATTGATTCTGGTATTGAATGATTCTGTAATTGAAACTAAAATCGAATATTCGTCTTTACCGTCTGTTCCACACTTATTCCACTTAACCAGGTATCATTGAATTAGGACAATCTTACAGTTTAACCCTTCCGACCTCCATTCGCCTCAAGTGCTTCCTCTTTCTCCTCGTCCTGCGACCACGGTTTCATCAAGTCTGCGCTAGATTACGTTTTTCTGGGGCCCATTTGAACTCCTATTTTTTCGACCTATCGATCCGAACCAAATCTCTTGATGACACGGTATGGACCAATAAATCTGGAGGATAATTTTGATTCATTTTAGAATTGGATTTTTGGAATTGCAACCAGATCTCGAGCTTCATATACACGTGGCTTCTATCTTTTCCTGTTATTGGTTGTCTTGTTTTCACTCCCACTCGTACGTTCAAGTATTTCGATCTTCAATCTCACGTCGCTCCGCGGTATAGCACTACTTGGGCGTATGTTCCCCCAAAATATATAGGTTAGCTTTGTGCGTGTGCAGGCGGAATAAGACGCGTAAACAATTTAAAATTATTTTATTGAATAACAGACAATTTTAAAATGTAAATGAAAATAGTTTTAACAGATGTAATAATTCCGGTTGGCGTTGATTGATCCTGGTATTGATAGACTCTGTAATCAAAGCGAAAGTCTAATATTCGTCTTAATAATCTCATAACACGTCTTACCGTTTATTACATACTGACTACATTTAGTTAACCTGGTCCCTCTTCCTTCTCGTCTTGTAATCACGGTTTTACTAAGTCTGCACTAGACCGCATTTTCTTTGGAGCCCACTTATTCTCCTATCTTTTCGACGTATAGATTCGAACCAAATCTCTTGATGACACGTTATAGACCAAGAAATCGGAAGGATAGTTTTGATTCATTTTGGGATTGGGTTCTTGGAATTGCTACCAGATCTCCAGTTTGATATACTCTTGGCTTCTTTCTTTTCCGGTTACAGGTTTTCCGGTTTTCATTCCCACTCGTACGTTGGCATATTTCGATCTTCGATCTCACGTCACTTCGTGATATCGCACCACTTGCACATACATATGTCCCAGGTGAACGGCCAAGATATGTTGGTTGGTTTGTGCGTGTGCAAGCGGAATAAGATGCGTAAACAATTTAAAATTATTTTATTGAATAACAGACAATTTTAAAATGTAAATGAAAATAGTTTTAACAGATGTAATAATTCCGGTTGGCGTTGATTGATTCTGGTATTGATTGATTCTGTAATAAAAGCAAAAGTCTAATATTGGTCTTAATAATCTCATAACACGTCTTTCCCGTGTTACCGTTTGATACAGACTAACTACACTTTGCTAGAGCATCATTAAATTAGGACAATCCTCTACACTAGTAAATCTGGTACGTAGATTTCCGCGATAGTGGTCCATGCTATCTGTTTCTGAGCTTCCGGGCAAGTGACGCGGTTCCAGCCCGGAAGCCCAGAAGCAGATAGCTCTAGACTAGTACTTTATTAACAAAATTGTTTTTTTACCAGATTTCTTAATGTACTGGCATTCAATGCATAGGCAACGTACTACCTTTAACCACTTTTATTTGTTGGTGATATCGTTAAATAACTGTCATAAATTATGATCAGCACTTTATTTATACCTAATCCTGGACAGGAAATGTAGAATATGACATTAAAACATATTTATCCCAATACACTTTGAATAATAAATAGATCCAGTACGAAAACGTTATAATAATATTATAAATTTTGTGCGTATGTGCATGTTGCTACTTATGTACATCTACAGAAACAAATACATAAATACATAAACCATTATATTCTCAATATAGTCATCGTATTTTCAAAAATTGCCGACTTTCTTTTATCATAAATACATTACCGGCCATAAAAGTTGAATGGAATATTTTCAATATTCAATGTTCCTAGTATTACTGTAAAAACTTCTACAACAAAGTTGGGATAACAATAAATTATTTAAGGCGGAAATCTCCATTAGAATAAATTTAATAGAGAGAAAATTCAATTGATTCTAATAAGCAAGTAACAAAATCACCAGATTAGACAAAGTGATGTTAGAGATTTAGAAGTTCTTTTCGATACTCACTTAAACTTTTCCAATCAAATTCACTACATGTGCACTTCAGTTTCGCGTATTCTTAGGCTTCAGTATTCCTTCCTGCAGACCTTTCGCGGATTCTTATACGTTATGGCTACTGTGTTACATCTTAGTACGTTCTAAACTTGAATACGTTCCCATTGTTTGGTATCCTCATTACGTGTATTTGCATTTGGAAAGTGAAAGAGTGCAAAAGAGATTTTTAAATTATCTTGGGTTAAAATCTAATGGCGGATATCCTCCTCGTGGTACAGATTACGTGAGTTTACTTCGTCGGTAACACTTTCGATCGCTTTCAGCTGGGCGAGAGTTATTTGGTGCTAAATTTTTAATCAAATTTGTCAATAATGTAATAGATTCTCTCTCGATCTTGTCACAGGTTAACTTCCGTGTACCACGTGTCTCAAGTCAAATTAATGACACTTTTCTGATTCTAGAACTGGAACAAATGTATTATATAAAGTTCCTTTAACAAATATGAGCAAAAATGCGAACGTTTTGTTTTGGGAAACCCTTTCAGCAGCGTCTCAATTAGCCATACTCTTATTTATATTTACATATATTTTAAAATTTTTGTTGCAATATATATTTTCTATATTATAATGTTATGTTTAGTTTGTATTGTTTTTTTTTTCTTTTACCTTTTAGCATTGCATTTTTTTATTTAATTTGACATGTAATTAGTTCCTGTTGGGCTTTACAATAGAGGTAATGGGTTTCTGGCGTCGCAAAATGCCTCCAATTATAACCAGCTTCGACACGGAAGTTCGGTTGCAGTTTGCAGAAATAATATTTAAAGAAATGCCGAAAAGAAAGCCTACAACTATAGAAAAGCAATCAGCTATTCTCGCATTACACGAGGAAAGATATTCCGTGCGTGATTGCGGAAAAATTACGAATAACAAAATCAACTGTGCATTATACCATTAGCCGGTACTGAATCACCACAACACTAGAAGACCGTAGATCGGTCAAGAATGAAGTGTCAAAGTGTTAAGCATGCGAAACCGGCGATTTACGGCACCAGAAATTGCTGCAGAAATCAACAGGGAACGCCGCATAAAAGAAATCGGTCTTTACTGTCGCGTTGTGATAAGAAAACCGTTGCTGCGTAGTGAAAATCGCTAAAACGACTGCAGTGCACCGAAAATTATATTAGTTGGACAGAGAAAATTGAAAAAATGTTTTTTGGACGGACGAATCTAAGTTTGAATGTTCGGTCAGAAGCGAAATCGACAAGACGCTGCGTCGTTCCAACAGTCAAACACGGTGATGCTTTTATAATGCTTTGAGGTTCTTTTAGCAGTGTGGGGACCGGAGATCTAGTAAAAATCGGGTAATATGCGCAAAGAAAATTAGAGACTAATACTGGAAGAGAACGGTGTGACATCCGGATTACGGTTAATTATGTAGAACTTCGTGATTGTGCATGATAACGACACCAAAAATACAGCACGAATCTGTAAAAATTATCTAACATCCAAACAGAAGAAAACGTTTTATAAATCATGCCATGGTCCCCGCAGAGTCCGAACTCTCGAATTACTGTGGGATGAACTCAACAGACGAGTACAAAAAGTCTGTCCAACTTCGAAAGAGCACCCGTAGTGACTTCTCAAAATTGAATGGGACAACATTTTCGGTGAAACTATAACCAAACTAACAAAACGTATCCCATGAATGGTTCGGAGAGAGGAGATAAAGACGGCTATTTCAATGAGCAAAAGATATATAGTAATATTTTAATCAGAACATTTTGTTTTATTTTTGTATGTTATTCCTTCTTATTATTTGTTTATGTTTTTATTTCTAGCAATAAATTTCTATTTTCTATTATATTACTACCGTTTTTATTTACGTTTGCAATAATTCACTGGTTGTTCCAATTTTTATGGTCGGTAGTGTATTTGCAAGGAATGTAAATTAATAAATTGTTTTTTTCTAAGAATATAACAATGTTTGGTTTGTTAAAAATTGCTTGCTTAATTCTTCGTTAAAACAGTAAAGTAAAAACACTATTTTTTATATTCGCTAATCGCAATATATCATTTTTCAATAGCTGTAGATGTGCGCAAAGTTAGAAAAAAAAATTAAAAATTACATAAAATCAATAAATCATTATTACAGTAACAAAATACAATTATGAAAAAATTAATTTGAATTAAATTTGATTAATTACAAATTATAGATTCTAGAATATTTATAAAAACTATTTTAAAAATCACTATCTCTATCTATTGTCTATATTCAATTGTTAATTCAATGTTAACATTATAAATAACAATATAATAAGATAACTAAACGAAAACTCATGAATTAATGCCTATTTAATGTCTATGTACTATAATCAATGTAGGTGGGTATATTGTAATATACCTGCTGCCCAAATATTTGTAAAGTTGTAAAAATTTTTTTTAGAATTTCTGCAGCGCATATACGATGTAAAAAGCAGTAAAAGATTTTACATATTCAGTAGGAATAATAAATGGTTATCGTATACATAATACATTTCAATTACCGTATTACGTAATTCCCAAGTTTGACTAATCACAATCAATTATTATTACATGTTTCCAGTAAAATATACATAGAAAAATATAAACCTAATCAAAGTATTAAGCAATAGAATATGTACATTCCAATCTTATAGTGATTTATCCATAATTATGTGCAAAGTAATAGCAGTGCTCTGAAACAGATATTAATTTTAAAGTGAATTTTTATCGTGAAATCATAAATAGTATCGTAATACTATGATATATTAATACGAAACATGGTACGAGGGTAACCGCTTATATTTCGGGAATAGCAAACAAAAAAAAATGTTTGCTGTCGAAAATAGTTTTATTGCTTTTCAAAATATTCTCCTTGAAAATCAATGCACTTTTGCATTCGTTTATACCAATCCGAAAAGCATTGCTGCCACTGTGAAGGCGGTATCCCCAAAATATGAGTTTTGAATGCCTCAACTGCCTCCTTCGGCGTAGAAAACCGTTGGCCACGAAGTTTATTCTTCGCGTGTGGGAACAAAAAGAAATCACAGGGTGCTAGATCAGGGCTGTACGGCGGATGGTTCATCAATTCAATGTTTTGTCCGGTCAAATATTCAATTGTTTGAACCGACCTGTGAGAGCTCGCATTGTCATGGTGGAGAATGATTTGTCGTTTTCGGTTTGTTTTCCATATTTCTTCAAAAACTCTTGGCAAACAAATAGTTGTGTACCATTCGGAATTGACCGTTCTACAACTCTCTAAAGGCACGGTTGCAACGTGACCGGTTTTTCCGAAAAAGCAGGTGACCATTTGCTTTGATGTGCTTCGAGTGCGGACAATTTTTGTTGGTTTTGGCTCATCTTGAAATACCCACACAGTCGACTGCTGTTTACTATCGGGCTCATGCGTATAAATCCAAGATTCATCACCTGTGACGACTTTATAAATGTTCTTTGATGCACCGCCTTTGTATTTTTTGTGCATTTCTTGGCACCAATCGACGCGAGTCAGTTATTGTCAACAATAGAAATAGCGACCGGATAATAGAACTGTAAAGGTAAATATATTGTCAAAAATGACAAACTTCACGATGCAATCATCAGATCGGAGTTCCCGAAATATAAACGGCTACCCTCGTATAGAACGAGCATCCCCCATTTTCTAGTTCGTGCTATGGACATCCAAATATGCCAGTATTGCCAATGCCAAATTTGCCAATTTGGTTGGTCAAAATAATAGCAGTTTTTTATATTAGCGTATCTTTATTGAAAAATTTATTACTATATTCCAAGGTAAATACATTTTTATAATAAAAATGTTTGTTTTCAGTGTGTTTGAATTTAGTGCGTTAGTAACATGGATCGCAAAAGTTCTTGTAGGGGAAAACAACAGAATCTGATTTTTAGCAGTGAAGAGAAAGTTTATTATTTCATACAAAATAATCCGTTTAATATTCTATTAAAATGATTTCGAATGCCTTAAAATGGACAAATAAAACAGTAACAATAGGAAGTAGAAGAAAAAATTCGACAGAAAACAGATCTACATATGTATTATTAGCATAGCAAAGCGTTACCATTCTACTACATTTAAAAGAAGTTATGAACAATAGCACTTTTTAAGAAGATTGATAGAAGCCGATTTGCACTAAAATACCAAGGAAAGTAACACTTCTTTAAAAAAAAACATTTGTAAGAAGCTGACTTTCATATGAAAGCATCATTTAAATGACACAAATTTTATGGTCTGGCGAAATTAAGATGGAATTACTCTGTAATAAAATCTAAAAAAAAAGTTCGTTTAGCGATCTATAAACCATAACACTTCTTAACAAAAAACATTAGCAATAAACTGACTTTCATAAGAGAGCATCATTTAAGTGACCCAAAATTAGTGGTCTAGTGAAATTAAAATAGAATTATTCTGTAATAAAATTTACAAAAAGTACGTTTAGCGATCTGTAAACCGTAATGACACCTCTTAATAAAAAAAAAACATTAGCAACAATTAGACTTTCATAAAAGAGTATCACTTATTTCTGTATCTGATCGACAACAAATACACAACTATATACCTATAAAAAAACAATACTTATTACTTAATTTATTACCTACATATTTTATGAAAAAGTTATTTAAATGCTTTATATCTATTGATGGCCTAAGGCAATACAATGTATGTTTAGCGATATTGAGATTTGTGTTTGACGCAAAGGTAAATTAAAATCAATATCCGAGTTTATATTACTGTACCTTTTCGACGGTCCAATATTAAGATTTCTCCACTATATGTATATGTATTTGTTTTCACTATGTTATCTTATTATTTTTTTTAAGAAGCTTATGCTCTTGTGTATCTAATATAGTTTAATCACTAAGGTTGATATATAACCCCTTTCCACATCAACTTTCGTAATTCTGTATACGCATTTCGACAACCAAGTTGTCATCATTTGTTTTCATACAGGTATTTTTCGCCGTGGTTTACCAGGTGCGACACTTTGCAATTATTTTCTGATGATAACAACTTGGTTGTCGAAATGCGTATACAGAATTACGAAAGTTAATGTGGAAAGGGGTTATATATCAACCTTAGTGATTAAGTTAATCAACCACAGGCTCCATCAAATTCAACTAATATAGTTTAATCCATTCTCTCAATGAAGTAAAATATACAAATTTTATAATATTAATCAAACAGTAAATTTAAGATCAACGAATATTTTGAACTTTACTATCGATACATAAAATTATTTTGCAGATTTGCACGTCATAATTCTTTAACTAATGTATTTGAAAAAGTAGTCACTGGCGTTGTCACGGTCTTGCATTAGTTACCGGTTGTACATTTATTGATAAATTCTTGTAATATATTTAAAAGACATATCAATTTATAAGTAGAGGTGGGATGGCTACCCGCGGGCCAGGTTCGTACTGAGTACGCAGCGCCCCCACCGTTGTAATGTAATAAAACTGATGAAGTGCAGAATTATTTAGTACCGAGTCTTTATATAAGTCGAACGTATAATTATTAAGTATGATGGACGCGCGTAAGAAAAAACGAGACTTTTGGTTAACGCAGTGTAAAAGTTTAATAATGATTTTTCCCGGTTTATATTACAATGGTGCTAAGAGACTGTAAAGTTTACAATAAACCGTTGATGTAAGATATTATATAGATGTAGGTGGTGTAATATTTTTTCTAGGTGAAACTTGTAGCAATTATTTCAAAATCTACATAAGAATAAATATTTTGTCATAAAAGAATTCGAAACTTACGTCATCGTAATTGAGTCAGAATCGCGCAAAAGGTTCTAATTTAACTTCTGTGACGAAGTTTCTTTTTCAGCTAATAAACACAATTTATGTATAACTATTATTAGTATTACAAATGCAATTATATTCAATGTGCATAAAAATTTAAATAATCTACTAAAAATATTTTTTTTGTTTTTAAAGGCATACCACAAATTTTAAATAAATAAAAACTATCAGTTGTTTTCTCCGCAAATATAAATTATTTCACAAATTAAACAAATTAGATAAAATTTCACTTACAGGCCTAATTTTATTTCATCACACTAGCTTTAAAGCTACTTATAATTTTTAACTGCTAATTTGGCTGATAATTTTCCCCTGGACAGGATTCAGATCATAAAATAAAATGTAGTATATAGAAATGCCTTCCCAGAAACATCCTACGTATGCCTAAATCCTTTTTAAGCTAAAACGTACTATTTTCAGCGGCAACGCTGTATAAACTGATAACATTAAATGGATATCAGTTTTAAATATCCTGGGGACTTATTTGTCGGTGTCGTATAAAATCAAAATCGAGCAATTACCGGAGAAAAATTTCGTTTCTTATATTTTTTTACCTCTCTGAATATGCCTTATTTCACATCACATAAAGTATTATATTTTAAGTATATATACTCTCATAATATTATTGCTTTTAATGGGTCTTAGGTGGCTTATTAAGCATAGTGGAATAGACGAAGTCGATATATTGGGTCTGGGAAAAAGTTCGTGGCGTTTTTTCAGTAAAATTCAACTGGTCCCCGCATGGCGCGTGGACGAATTCATTTAAACCGAATATGCTCCATTATTATCGACAATGTTTCGCCATTTTTTTGGTAGATCCATGATCCCATCGGTGAAAAACTTCTGTGGTTTCTGGTCGAAAAACTGAATCAAGTAGTTTTCACAGGCTTCTTTTGAAACCAACTTAATTCCATTGAGAGAGTTCTGCAGAGATCGAAACAGATGATAGTCAGAGGGTGCTATATCCGGACTGTAAGGTGGGTGCATCAAAACTTCCCAACCAAACTCTCTCAATTTTTGACGGGTCATCAAAGAAGTGTGTGGTCGGGCGTTGTCATGATGGAAGACAACACCTTTCCTATTAATCAATTCGGGCCGTTTTCTTTCAATCGCCTGGCGTAATCTCTCTAGTTGTGCACAGTAGAGTTGAGAATCAATCGTCTGACCAGTTGGAAGTAGCTCGTAGTGGACGATTCCCCTCCAGTCCCACCATACACACAGCATCACTTTTTTTGGCGTCAATGTTGGCTTAGCGAACGCTTGTGACGGCTCACCATCCTTTATCCACGATCTTTTACGCTTCCGATTATCGTACGTAATCCATTTTTCATCTCCGGTTATTAAACGTTTCAGAAACGGCTCGATTTCATTCCGTTTCAGCAGCGCATCGCAGATGTTAATTCGGTCAATCATGTTTTTCACGCTCAACTCATGAGGAACCCATACGTCAAGCTTTTTTTTGTAACCAGCTTTGTGTAAATGGTTCAAAACAGTTTTGTGGTCAATGCCTAGCTCCATGCCAATATCGACACTGCTGATATGCTTATCTTGTTGGACTTTTTCAAGAATTTCATCAGATTTTTCAGTGATTGGACGACCGGAGCGTGACTCATCTTTCACATTGAAATTTCCAGAACGAAAGCGAGCGAACCATTTCCGCGCAACAGATTTCGATAAAGTACCTTCACCGTACACAGCACAAATTTTATCACAAGCCTGCGCAGCGTTCTTCCCCTTATCATAATAATATTGCAGAATATAGCGAAATTTCTCATTATTCTTCTCCATTTTCAAGTGCGAATAACTTTCCAACCACTGCACCGATTACAATGTTTCTACGCTCAAACTAACGTTCGGAAGGTCATCTAAAAAACGAGCCGTCGGTGGTGTCGCTGTGACTTGTTGTTCTTTAGTTATCGGCAACCAATGCCATCTATCGGGAAAAACGCCACGAACTTTTTTCCAGACCCAATATATAATGTTGCCGTATACGGAGGACGAAATGCCAATTCGTTGGTAGTACTGCTCGCTAACGATCTTGAAGCATACGATCAAAAGGGTTACAAATTTATTAGTAGAGCATAGTATCAACGTAATGTCGTACCCGCCGCTCAAAGTCCCGATCTTAACCTTATCGAAAATCTCTGGATAGACGTTAAGAAAAGTGAACAAGATGATAAACCGTTCAATATCCGAAAATGATGAGACGTGGTTCAAAATACTTAGAAGTTTATTCTAGTATAAAGACGCCAATCAAGTGGAATCTACGGCATACCTAATGCACTTAGTCGTTAAAAGCCAAACACACTCGACAAAACATTAAGTAATCGATTTAATGCAACAATTTCTTATAATAACAGATTTTGATGTAAGAATTTATTTTTGTGTTTCTAATACTGCTTTTATTTCGCACGCCAATTTTTAATATTTATTATTTTCTTGGAATAAAGCCATTATACATTTGTGTTTCTTGAAAAATATCATATCTTTTTAAATATTGGAAACATCTTTTGCAATTATTTCCGTTCCTTAATTAGTATCGGATAAATATTTCGCTTTTTCTTAACTACTACATACTATTATTTTACGCACAGCTGTATGTATGTATATACGTAAGTGTTCAATCAATAACTTATAATTCCAATAACAAAACGCAAAGCCATAAGTATGTGCGAACATAAATGTGCTATGAATTACGTATTTTGAACACTCACGGTCCTTTTCTTTGCTACTTTATATAAAGACATCTGACACTTTATTAAATACCAGCGCAAGTATCTTACGCAGACTAAATTCAACACACATCCAGCAATTTCTAAGAACTCAAAATCGAAGAGTTGCCAATACATAAAGTATCTACGTCATCGAAAAGTTTTATATATGTATGAAGTCAACTGTTTTTATGTTAGAGACGTAAGTATGCGTGTAAATAACTACCAACACGTCTGCAAAATCGAAATGAATAAATATTAAATAGTAAAAGTGAGTTTATACAAGTGTGTAAACTATCGTCAGAAGATTTATAACCTCTAATGAATTTTACAAAAGGAGATGTACATATGTTCTATGTATGCACATAAGTACGTATCGAATATTTACGTTATAGATATTTTTATTCACCTAGTAGGAATGCAACGAGCATGTTTATCAAATATTTAAAAAATATTAAAGGACTAGTACCTTTGAAGCAAACAGAAAAGCATTTTGAGTAAAACAAACACTTAGGTATTTCTAAACATTTATGTCTTGAATAAAGGTAGTTTGATGTTTAAAATTAAATTATAGTTTGTTAGTGTAAAACCTTGTTTGGAACAAGGAAGGAAAGAGTATACATAATTAAAACAATAAATGTATTATTTTGTTGATATATAAAGTAGTGAGAGAGAACTATACGTCCAATTCTCGCCTAGAAGCACGTATATCGCTTTAACTGTCATTGAAAAGAACATCTGTTGATCTAGAAAACAGTAACGTGTGTATATAAGCAGCTATTTGCCAAATGCACCGAAATTAATGAAACAATGCTAAGAATTTGGTGGATGTTACTATGGGAATAATAATACAAAGTAAAAAGAGAGAAATATACGTCCATCTCTCAAATAGAAGTAAAAACACTTACATCGTTTAAACTGTTATTAAACAGAGCTCGGATTAGTGAAGAATATCATTTTTAACCATGCACATGTGCGAACATAAATGCAACCAAAAAATACTAATCAATGAACACTTTACCTTTGTTGAAGGGAAAACATTTGTTGCTGATCTTGAAATTCTGATAATTTACTCCAGCGAGCATTTGTAATTTTTTAAATAACTAAAATAATCTGGCTTGTTTTTAAGTGCTTTTCTTATATACTACGTCATGTTTAACTAACTGTTGGTTAATTCATCTTAAAACAAAGTGTTCAATAGTTTGTAGAATTAAAAAATTTCCTTTTTCGCAATGAATACTGGTATAGGGTCGTTCGTATCGTAACCATACCGCAACCGTACCGAAACTTAAAAATCTAAAAAGATTTTGATGCCCAAATTTTTTTCTAACATAGCATATTAGTCTGTATAGGAATTAAAAGTGGGTTATTTCATAGATGTAATAAAGATGTGCAACAGGTAAAGAGATTGTAGTACTAATAGACAATGTAAAGAAGAATTAAGCTATGTATCAATTGTGATAGGAAAACATTATGTTCCGATACAAAATATATCTGCGCTTAGCAATATCAAGCTGCATTATTGTGTCGTCATCACAAGGAAGCGAAGATAACTATCGCTCAGATGATCGACACTTGTACAAGTCCCAGAGATTCGTACTAGTTAAGATTATAAAGCGAAGCGACAAAAACGGTGAGTAATGTTCCAGCTCGACGACGAGTATATCAAACAACATTTAGGCAGGATAAAGCAATTTCGTCTCTTCCAAAGATAACCTAACTTAACTTACGTTAAGAGTTGACAGAGTTATCTAGGAAAAACACAAGTGGTAAACAATAGCATCTATCTGCAGTTAATAACAAAATACTTAGATTAACATAAATGTAAGATTGGCTCTGCTACTTTATGGCATTTATCATTAATAACGATAACCTAATAACTTAAAATATTTATTTGACACATAAACACAAAAGAGTGTCACTAATGTATGAAGATAAAGAAGAAAAGTGATATTCTTGCAGGACAATGCAAGATCCCATACTGCAATATGTACATATGAAAAAAATATTTACTTTGGGATGGAATATTCTACATACGAGGTGTGGCTATTAAAAACGAGACTGACTCTGTAAAACATTTTATTTTGATTTCATACATATTTACTTATTATCACCTTCAATATATTCCCCTCGTCTATCCCTACAACGCTCCGTGCGAATCTTCCATTGTTCGAAACAGTGTTGGAAGTCTTCTGTCAGCTCCTTCAGGATGCGTGCCGCTTTCGCTTTCACAGCTTCAACGGACTCAAATTTTATTCCCTTTAATTCAGATTTCACCTTAAGAAATAGATAGAAATCGCACGGCGCAAGATCCGGCGAATAAGCCGGATAGTCAGACACTGGGATGTTGTACTTGGCTAGAAACCTCTTGACTGACAATGCGGAATGAGCCAGTTCATTGTCTTGGTGGAGAACTTATGACTTGTCCTGTCCACAATTCGGATCGTTTTTTCCTTATTCTTTCATCGAGTTGAGCAAGAACGTGAAGGCTGACTAATAGTTACTTAACATTTTTCTGGCGAAAGATTTGTTTACAGAGGCGAGAGACATTGCATTCGAAAGAGAAGGCTTCACGATAAATAGCTGTCAGTCGTTGGCGTGGGTGGATTTTTTGATTCTAGAGACATCACGTTTTTCAAAACCGGAATATAGAATCTTAGTTCTCATTAGGAAAAGGCAATAGGTTGTGAATGTGATTATTATAATAAATAAAACTATTTAAAAAAATGTCTACATGTGTTAAATTTTTTATTTAAGAAAACAACCACACGAGCTTTATTAGTTACCTCATGGTACAATCTTTTTGCGGATTATTTACATTTAGAGCGGTCACATTTATCTGCACACCAGGTACATAATAAGTACATACCAAATATTTACAGTGACTCATCTAAGACTGATTGCTCTACTCAATTTTATGTTCGTTGGTACATACCTACTTACGCTCTTACTACATCAAATCTTGTCCTGTCGCACCGATAAAAATTGACCACCCTATTTATATAAATAAACGCAAACGATGAAGTAGAAAAATAAGCAGTTTCAAAGCACTTGTTGCATTAAAAAAGCACTATATTTGGTGGAATTTCAAGAGAATTGTTTTCTTTTAATTCCTACCAGACAATTTTTCAATTAATATGGAAGTGCATTGCCACCAATTGGATAAATGGAGTGATTACATGAAACAGAAGCGGTCATAATTGATTAACAAAAAATTTACAGTTTCCGCCATGATAACGCCAGGCCTTAAACTAGTTTGATGTCTTGCCAGAAGCTGTTACAGTTTAATTTGATGTGCTGCCTCATCATGCAACAGAAAAATTGCAAGCACTTATTACGCGAGGCTAACAAAAATCCTCTTACTCATATTTAGAGAGGTAATAACAGAAGATTAAGAATAACTTACTTACCAAAAAACAGTGAACAGCACTGCACTGACATCTCACGGAACAATCAGAAAACTGGTCAAACTGGAGATGTATGGCGTTTTAGTTTTCTAAATGCAGGTAAAATAGCTATTCTATCAACATACGTGCAAACTAAGACATTACACTAACTGCGATTGAGACTTTGCAAATAAATTGAAATAAATCAAATGTTTGTCGACAAAATAATGATAGAGACGCGTTTCTTGTAATACAACACTCATCAGTTGATCTGGCTCTGTCGACAAAGGCAATAATTGACCGGCCTATTATCAAAATTAGAACTGACTTATTGACTTCACATGATACAAGGCTAGAAAGGTATCCTACGATCAGACTTAATGACCGCGTCAAAAAGGACGATTTTCGACAAAAAAAGGAAGACCCCTTTCATCCGCATTGCTATCTAATACCGCCACCCCCAACGTCATCGTGTATGTTCTTCTGTTATTGGACAATTCCTTATCAAGAAACATTTTTATACTCGTATAATATTAATTTATAAAATGCATTTTCAATTACTAATTAAAGGATAGAAAGAAAACAGTGCGTATAGCAAGCAAATATTTTAAAATAATAAAGCGTAAAACATAAAAAGAAAAAAGTTTTAAACTGCAATTGTAACGTAATTTTATTTGCTACATGTGGCGTTTCTGATTTATAGTATCAAAATTAAACGGGCAATTAAGATAAACCTTTTATATGCTTGTTTGTAATTTTTCTGGCACTCCTAATCTTTAGTTAAACAACGTGCTATTGTAGTTTCAGTGCAGTGGCCTAACTCGAATACTCTAACAATGTAAATAGTATGATAAATGTAAAGCAAATTTAAATAAAACTTTGTACAATTGGAAATGACATTAAATCTATTTAAGCTTTCTAACACATTCAAAAGCAATTGGGGACGACTGAATGGGAAACTTCCTGAGCGAATTTAAATAAAAGCAAATTGAATCGATTTTCACAGCCGGCATTATTTAGAAGACATGTACATTACCGCTCACATGGAAGTTTAATCACGTACACATAAAGTGAAATAGAATTCAAAGTAAAAGTACATTAAAAAGTGATAAAACATTGTAAAGTTATTTTGCCGAAAACATGGAAAAAATTTCTTTACTGTTCATGCAAGGTAATATTGTCAGTAAAAATATTTAAATCGAGTAAAAAAAGTTAAAATGAAGATCTAAAATTTTAAAGAAATAGAATTCTTAATAAAACTGTCGGTTTAGTTGGAAGTATTTTTAGTTGTCAAGGCGCTCAATCTCATTCAAAATTTAAGTAATAAAAACAACTATTACCGAAGCATTGACAGGATTATTTCGCTAAATTCAGAGCTCATCAGGTAGTCTGACATGCTGGCTTTGTGTGCCAGTGTGCACCTGGTGGGTGTTGTTACCGAAATGATAATAAAAAGTAATGAGAACTGTAAGTCCATCTTTCGGACATTAGTGAAAACACTCATCGTTTTGTCTGTACTCAGCCAGAACATCTACTGCCATTAATGCATGCCATTTTAAACATGTTGTGAGTGTAAATGTTGCATTCAATAACAAATTCACATAAATATTCGTATTTCAACATGCAAACATAAATATTAACTGATAGGACCCTTACGCTTATAAATAGTTTGTTACATAGAATACACTATACAGAGATGGCATAGGTTCATCTAACACTAATTTTCTAATAATGACTGAGGAGCTTCCCTCGTCGTATATGTAAGGAACATTAACTAAAATAAAACAGGTGTAACTAACTGGTGTTTTTTAAGAGCTTGAAAACTTTAAATGATAATGCAAGATAGAAATATTGTTGGAATGAAATTTTTTTTATTATAATCTGGTAGATAATTTCATGGCATTTATTTTTTAAATATAATTTCCAGCATATGTCCGCCGCGGCTAAGAGTTACATGGTCCATTCGATCAGGCAAATTTTTGACTACTTTTTCCAATAAATCTGGCCGTATGGCGTCAATGGTGACTTAAATATTGGCTTCCAATGCTTCAAGAGTTGCTGGTTTGTCGGCATAAACCAATGACTTAACATAGCCCCATAAAAAGTAATCCAGAGGCGTTAAATCGCACGAAAGAGGCGGCTTGAGGATTGTCTTCGCTCCAAGTACGGCAATTTTGCTTATTGATGTAGCCATTTAACCAGAAATGAACTTAATCACTAATCACTAAACACAATTCTTTGATAAAAATGCTCATCTTCGGCCAGTTTCAAATAAGCCCAATCAGCAAAAATGCGACGCAAACGTTGGTCGTTTGGCTTCAATTCTTCCACGAGCTGTATTTTATAGGCACGTAAGCCAAAATTCTTACGTAAAATTTTCCACGTAGTCGAAGGACAAAGGCCAACAAGTTGAGAATGACGACGAATCGACATTTCGGCGTCTTCTTCAATACTTCGCACTACAGCAGCAATATTCTCTTCGGTACGCACATATCTTTGTCTTGGTGGTTTTGAATCGAGAAGAGTAAAATTAGTGCGAAAACGATCAATAACTGCACGAATTGCTTGCTCATTAGGCCGATTATGTTGACCGTAAAATGGACGAAATGCTCTATGAATTTAGCGAGCAGATTTATTTTTTTCAAAGTAAATTTCCACAATTTGGAAGCGTTGTTCTGCCGTTAAACGATTCATGATGACTTGTCAAACCTTACTGAACAGAAATATCAACACAGTTTGACATTATCAGCTGTCAAACCATAGTTATCGATATCGATAGTTCTCATGCAGCTTAAAAAACACCCATTATATATACATATGTATATATATATATGTATATATATATATATGTATATATATGTATATATATATGTATATATATGTATATATATGTATATATATATATATGTATATATATATATATATATAGAATAATTTACAATTTATAATGTGCCAGCTTTGTCACGTTAAACAATTTTTTACATTTTACCATTACAATTCACAATATACATTTATTAACAACTACATAATAGTTCGTCTTTCTCTATTTACGGCCATTAATGTATATTCCAAGTCACTTCATCATTTGCAATACCACTGTTTCATTATTTCAACGACACGCTCTATACAGAACATTCGTTTGAAATTCTTTACAAATCCGTGTTTCAAGACACGTGCACTTACCATAACAGATATAATAGGTTATGGTTCCCCGACTCCTATACCGTTGTTTCTTTTTATGTACAAACACGTATGGTATTTAAAATAGAAATGGTATTGGGAAATGCTCACTGAAAAATTATTACTCATTCACTGAATGTATCTACTAGAGTGCCTATATGTCTATTAAAGATGAAACTGCAAAACAGCAAAACACATTGCGTGTTAGTGTAAAAATCAAGATCGGAATTTAATTATTTATAGAAACAGATTTATTTCGACAATATTGTTCATTCACATACTGCAATTTAAAACTATAATAAAGTCTAATTTCGGCGCTCCATAAATTTTAAATTTAATTCCCATCGGTACTGTAATTTAAGTAAAGTTGGAGAAACATATGTCAAATTTCAAATTAACTTAATTCTCGATCTCTATTTTAAATAAAGTCTAGGAAATGTTACATACCGTAAGGCGAAAGCGTAAATTATGAACAACGTGTCAATGTCAAAGTGATAACTGTAACATACGAAATTAGATCAAAAATCCACGATTGCCAGGCAAATATACACACTTTTTTCTTAAATTAACTTAAATAACTTCAATGAACACAAGAATAATGACTTGATTATGTAAATATACAGTTCTATTTAACACTTGCAACATAAAATCAAATACCAGATATTTGACGTCAATACCTTAAAAGTTTTGATGTTGATGATTTCGAAATCGAAGTGATTGTGGGAAAGTTATTAAGTAAAATGAAAGGATTAGCTATATGTGGTAAATACATAAGGTAAATGTACTCTTCACAGACCTGTTTTCAATATCGACCATTGCATATTATCTGCAATTATTAGCCGTGTGGGTGTTAGAATAATTTGAATCGTTGTATAATGTTATTTATTGGTAAATTTAACTTGCACATACCAAAATTGTTGGGATTAATCATCATTTTATTACAGAATGAAAGCATTTCCACATGTTGGCATAAATAAAACGCTTAAATTAGCAAAAGAGATCAAAAAAATATCTGTTTTCGTCTAAGTAAAAGGTGTTCCAATAAGACATTTCCTTTTCAATAGCCCGCCATTTTAACAGTTGTCATGACTCAACCTGTACTTAACAGATGACAAGTAAAAACTACGCCATTAATAAAAAATGAAACGATATACGCTTCAAAAACGCATTGAAATTATTAAAATTTACTACAAAAATGGTGAAAATTTCGCAAAACTAAAGCATTTTCGGGTCGTCGTGAAGCACCTTTTCGGCCAGTAATTATGAAACTGGTGGAAATATTTGAGCTGTTGGGACAAGTTAGTGATGTGAAGAATCGAACTCGTGCACGTCACTCTAAAATAACTGAGAATATTGCTGTTGTAGCCCATAGTGTTGACGAAAACTCAGGTTTGTTCATTTCTCGTCGATGTTTGGAATTGGGCATTCTACAAACGACATTACATCGTATTTTGCACGAAGACCTAGGAGTTAAGGCTTTTAAAGTTCAGTTAACACAGGAACTCACGCCTGCCGACCATCAACAACGTCGTGTCTTTCCTGATTGGGTCCTTGAAATGCATCAAACTGATCCGAAATTTCATCGAAAAATCATCTTGAGTGATGAGGCCCATTTTCACCTCGGAGGCGACGTTAACAAGCACAATTGTCGCATTTGGGGCTCGGAAAACTCAAGAATTATTGTTGAAAAGCCTTTCCATGCTCAACGTGTGACTGTTTGGTTCGGTTTTTGGTCTGGCGGAGCCATTGGACCTTACATTTTCGAAAATGAGGCTGGCGCGACTGTTACGGTGAATGGATTGCGCTATCAAACGATGATTAATGACTTTGTATGGCCGGAATTTGAAGATATTGATATGGACGACGTTTATTTTCATTCAACAAGACGGCGCTACGTGCCACACAAGTAACGTACCATCGCTCTTTTGCGTGAAAAGTTTCCTAACCGTGTGATTTCTCGAAGAGGCGATCGCAATTGGCCATCGAGATCTTGTGATTTAACACCTTTAGATTTTTTTCTTTGGGGTTACGTGAAGGACAAGGTCTATGCCAATGGCCCACAATCGATTCAAGACCTCAAAGATGGAATTGGTGGGGTTATCGAGGACATACAGCCGCAAATGTGCGAATTGGTGATGGAAAATTTCATTAAAAGAATATGGTTAATGTAGTTAATGTAGCTTTTGTGGAAACACTTTTAAGTATTTATTTAAATTATAAAACTATGAACTTTTTAGTTGAAAAAAGTTAATCACATTTTTCTTTTTTAAATATTTTACCAGTAAGTTACGTGTGAAATGAAACAAATAATAGTCTGAAGAGGCAATATCAGGAGAGCGTACAGTGCGAGGAAGAATTTTGCACCAAACTGGTCCAATTTTTTGCAGTGATTCATGCTACACCGTGCCGGCGAACAATTCAGGAGGAATTAGATTTATTAAATACACAAGAACGAGGCAGATAAATTTTTTTTGCAACCTATTATACCAGACGGATACATTTAGCTCCCATATCATAATAGTAATAGAGACTGGTTTTTTTCCCACTATTTGAAAACACGCGTCTGCTAACGAGGACAATTTTTGCATATATCAGCTTGGTGCAATAATTTCGTCGCGTTTGTGGTTTTTAGGATGAGAGTGACTTGAAAAAAATATATCAAAGTTATTTCATTGTCGTATTATTATTTAATTTAATTGTTTTTGAATTTGTGCAAAGATTTTTTATATACTTATATGTTACAGTTCAACAGAGGAGTAATACATCAAAAGCTGCCAAAACTGTTTGTGTCATTTACGGAGAAAACGTAATTAGGGAGAGTAAAGCACGGAAAGGGTTTTCTCGATTTAAAGAGTGCCATTTTGACGAACGATTCTCAACGTTCAGGAAGACCATTGGAGTTTCACGAAAACCATCTGAACACTTTAGTTCATGATAATTTAAGTATTGGCCATTATAATGCATTGTAACCAATCGACCATAATTAAAAAAACAATCAATTTTGAGTTCAATAAAAATGATTCGAACTTATTCATCAACTAAGAGATTTTGTAATGCACACCAAATATGTGACCGTGTACTACGTTGATGAGTTACACTTACGATTAAACAGTGATGTGGATGAATTATTCCTTTGAAGTCCATTATACACGTAATTGAATAAACACATGAAGTATAAATTATTAGAAAAACAAAAAATACGGAATAAAAAAACACATTATGCAACAAACATTCATTGTTCATTGTTTCTTTACTATGACTGACATAAATCACGTGTTATTACATGACGGAAAATTTACCTTTCCATTCTAATAGATTATGCTGTTTTCATAAAAGAAATTTGTATGAATTTAAAATTCCTATTACAACAGTTAAGTATAAAGATTATGAAAGTCTATGTGGGTTAAAAAGCTTATTACTTTTATAACTACTGTCAATGAACCAGGAATAACAAAGTACTTCGTTGGTATTTAACAGACTTACATATTGAAGTGATATTACATATTTCTAAATATCAAATTAGGTTTAACGATGAACTTTGTCATAGAACTAAATAGCAAATGCAATAATTTCGAGTAGAAAGTTCTCAAAAACAAGGAAAATTGAAAAAAGATTTTGGACCTCAAATATGTGAATTAACACAATAATACGAGGATGGTATGATAAATATCTATGTTATGGAATTCAACGGAACTGACTTGTATTTAGTAAATTTATTTCTCGATATTACTTCCTTGTAAGCTCTATACACCTAGTCCTGCGATGTTCCAACTTTTTTAAACCATCCAAATAATAAAATTTGTCGAACTCTGCAAAATAGATCTCTTTATTTGACATGAACAATTTTCCGCCAAGTCATTTTTTCAAGTTTTAAAGAAGGAAGGAATCGCAGGAATTCAAATCTGGTGAATATGGTGAATGGGGCACCAATCGTAAATCGACTAGTTTTCTTGTCGCAATTGCTGATGGGTGGGCCGGGGCATTTTTTCTTGGCTAGAGGGGGGGGGGGGGCTTTTTTTTCTTTAGTTCAGGGCTTTTTTTTAGTTCAATAAATCAGCATAATTCTGTTCCGTAATTGTATTTCCCTTCTCCAAATAATCAATTAAGATTATGCCTTGCGAATCCCAAAATATCGTCGCCATAACTTTTCCGGCTAAAGCAATCGTTTTCACCTGGGAAAGACCCATTGTACCAATTGACTTTTGGCTTCTAATGTGTAGTATCCATGTATCCATGGCTCATCAGTCACATAATACAGAAAATCACTGGTATTGCGCTTAAATATGTCCAAAAATTTAACTTCTGAGAAAAATTCAAATGTTGATAACACCTTGTTTACGACGCGTTTCGAGTACATTATCTTTCGTCAGGTAAACTCTGGTGTTATTAACGAGCACATTTTCTGTGGGTTATCACGGTACGTATGTATATAGACTAAACAGTTCAGTCTACATACACATCAGGAAAGCTAAGTTATTCATTTGGTGGAACGAATATGACTTTCTTTCATTCAGATATTCGCATGTTTGGACGAGAGAGGGAGGTATTGTTTTTTCATCATGTCTAAACATTGCTTTGAAATTTTTTACGCAATTCTGCGTTTGATTAATGATAATAATTTGTTATGGTTTTTAATGACATCTTTTATAAAATAGAATGTACACTTAAAATTGAACAAAAAAAGCATATAAGATTTCTTATCTACTCTACAATAAAGCAGAATGATTCCAAAAGAACTGAATACATATGTACATTCAATTCATAGTTTCTTGTTATTCAGTGCGAAGCGGAACTGTGTTTGCACATAAGCTACAAACGAATACTTCTTTAAATGTATTTTAGTTACGATAAAATACCATTCATAAAATCTTTAATAACAATCTAAATAAAACATTATTCAGAATTATATTTAGATAAAAGCATTGTATTTTAATGATCTTGTAGCAAAACAGTTGTTTAAGTTTAGTTCTTTTAAATCTTAATTGCATATTAACTATTTTAAATACACTATTTTAGATTCCATATGACAACTTCACAAATTTTAAGACATTTTGACAGACAATTACAATAAAAACAAGATAAGTAAATTCAAAACTACTGACATGACGCTGACCGATAAAAAATTTAGTTCTTATTTAAACAGTGCTTTACCTTGGTCAACTTCTTTTTGAAAATTGAAAAACTGTTTTCAGATCATTCTTGGAAAAGTGTTTCAATAGGTCAGTACAGGATGCTAACACCTATTAAGAGAAACTATATAAATGTGAAGTATGACTTCAATTAAGAAATTAACAAGCAAAAATCATGTATCTTGTAGTACATGCAGTGACCAAGAACTGTGCTCGTTATATCGTTAATTTATTAATTGGTTGTCTGAATAAATTTTATAGGCGAAGCACACTTAATTGGGACAGTAGAACTATAAAGGACAAACAATGTTTCATAACGATGTTTAGATATTACCGCTGATTATATAACCAAATTTACATAAAATATAAAAACTGTTTACAAAGTTAGTTGCAAATAACTTGACATATGGAATAAACAAATTAGCAAAAGCACTCTATATTTACTATGCGGAGGTAAATGGTTAGATTAGCGCGAAGGAGATAAAGGGTAAGTGTGCAAAAAAAGGTATTCTGTGCATAGTTGACAGCACAACAATACCATATGATGTGCCAAAATTTTTGACTCATGTATCTATCTGTCTTTTTGTTTTCTTATCGAAAATCATTATTAGATGAGGTACATGGCTGCAAAATGCGTCGCTTTTTGCTAGCCATTTAATGCATACTAAATTAAATAATATGCTGGAATTTTCGTCGATTACTGAAAACTGCTAAAACAAACATTTTTTTAAATAAAGAGTTTCGAAAGGTTTAATAAATTTATTTTATAAATATAATAAAAATATTTACATATAAAAAACAAACTTAAATATTCTTTCTGACATCTTAACCCTGCTTCGATATAGAGATATATATAAAAATAAAATATGTCTCGATGTTTGTCTTCGGCCTGCAACCCCATTAAATAAGTGCAAGTATCTGTCATCGCGTATCGTGTAAATGCACTGTGACACACGAGAGATGGGCGAATTCAGAGGTATGATAAATGATCGCATTGGGACCCAAGCTGAATATCGTAACTTCGAATTGGTAATACATATATCGACGTATGCACACACAAACAACAATGCTTTAGATATGCGTACATAATTCAAATGCAAATATAGTAACATAGTCACTATCAAAACAATCACTGTCGTTGTTATCGGTTGAGACGTAAGTTGATCCTTCTTCCTCAGATTCCCAGTTCACCTGTTCAAGATTTTCTTTATTTTTTTATTTTTCGATGCCTTCTTAGATTTTATTCGCGTTTGTTTACTAAAAGTTTTTAACCTATAAGTGTTTTTGTTTAACGACCCCAGAAGACCATTTTTGCATGGAGATATACTAACAAGTGCAGCCGATTTGTAGGGCAAAATGTCTGTTACTTTAAAATTTTGTATTGTCGCGTTCATGTTAGCTGCCCTTGGACAAGCTTTGCCCATTCTAAACAATTGTGATAGGAATGTGCTAGTAACTAGTTTTCAATTTTCTGGGCGCAATACGTCTTGAAGGATTTCGTAAATATTCTCACATAGTAGGCGATATTAAGAACATCTTCGAGAAGAATATTCGGAACTTCCTAACCTTCAAATATGGTGGAAGCTACAGACAGAACCGGATCGACAAACTCGATAACTTTGATATAAAAAGAATGGCGAACCATCACGAGATTTACACTATGTTGTAAGCGTGTGAGTAGATTGGTAACTTATCAAATTGAAATTTTTTTGTGTCCACAAGTAGTACGTAAATTGCTGCGTAGTTACAGCCTTGTATACAGTTAAACTACAACAACAATATTAGGAACACAGGCGATACTTGGGCCCTTTACCCTACGTATATTGTAGAACTAAGACAATCGCCCATTATTAAAAATAAAAATTTATACATTCTATTCCAAAAAATATGCACATTTGCTAGAATCTGAAAAGTTAGTGTTAATAGGAACTTTTAACTCTGACTGAGTTTAAATGTTTTACAAATTTTTTATCAAAACGTATATAACATTTATAACAATAGTAAAAGCTAAGACTTCTAAATTAATGTAATTTGTCAATATCGAAATCGTGTAGGAACATTTATAAACACTTGTTTATTGCTTAATTATTCGAAACATCCGCATATTGCTAAAAAGAACATTAAGAAAAGCGTAGATATTGTTATTGTGAATTTAAAATTGCTCATTATCAAAAAATATATGTATATGTATGCATCTACAATAGAAATAAATTTATTAAATTACTTTTGGGAGTGCCTCACACTGACAATATTCTATTAATGTTGAGTGTAATGTAATATAAATATATGCCAAAAAAATACTGGAAATAAGCATTAAGCTTTATAAATGAATATATTAAATTGAAGTTTAATTACGGAAGCTCCCATTCATCAAAATTAATGTTCCTTAATGTTTGTATTAACATGTTTTTTTTTGTATGTATACATTTGAATAAAATGCGTTTGAAAAAGGATTCAATAGTTGTTATCTGGAATTCAACTATTTAATTTTACTTAAAAACCTTAATTGTCCCTCAATACTTTATTGGTTACCGGTATCAGATACAATCAAATTTATATTAAGATTCTGTAGTAAAATACTGAATCCCTTCCGTCGTAAATAATTGGATTGAATCGACCTTTGTTTAGTGTAAACTCATTTCAATTAAAACATTATTTAACATGTAACACCTAATATTTATTCTGAGAAACAATTATTCCCGCCACCGTAGCTTCTTCAGTTGTTTTTTTTAATTAGAATTTAATTAAAATACAGCATTGCTTAAACAAATGCTCATTATTCATCAGTAGAGTGAGGAATATGGTCGGCACAACATAGGCGAGCACTTGATTACGGTAACTAAATTACAATTTAAAGTTTAAGTTACTTTATGAAATGCGAAACACGTTTCCGAGCAGCGTTTCAGCAGTGTAATCACAGACAGGATAAAATCGGTTAAGTATTTAAAATAGCAGATGTTTCCACAGTTGTTTCAGCAAATCGAGTTTGCCGTAACGAAAATTTTCTTATTAATTTCAGCATCTTGGAATTTCTTTTGACTATTATCAATGGCAGTTACTTCTTCAGTATCAAATTGTAAAACTACAGACTTAATTTTCTGAAAATGCGGAAAATAATAAACTAGTCTTTAACTATGTTTCTCAGTGTGTAAGAATCAGCCGTGAAGGTGGGGCATTGCCTGTTAAGATTCTCGAATACATTTAGGAGATTTAAAGAACACTGCTCAGTCATAATCATTTAAAGTTGGTCTCTCTCGAGTTTTAATTTTCTAATTTAATTTCTGAAATGACTCCGGCAGTACATTCTTGGACTGTTCTGGAAGCTAGTAAGATTGAAGATGATTATTAAGTGGTTTCAATCCCGATTTAATTTTATTTTCAATACGTTCGCTATGTTAGGTAATTTACAGTTCGCGTATTAAATGAGTAAAATGATTCGTTATTTAATAAACGAAATGGTAGATTGCATACCATCAGTGTTGAACATACGTTGAATAGAAATTGCTCATTCTATCGTACCAGTTTTCTTTTTTGTACTGTCCGCTTTCCACGTGTTTTTTGCAGACATACTTCATCCAGAACATGAGCGCAAACTAAGCATTTAATTTTTGGGACATCGTACATCCGAAAATTCACAAATAAACTTATTTAAATAATGGTCATTTTTTCGACCCACGTAATCGCGACATAATTCTATACAATGTATAATACTCCGTAATACAAGTGAACACCTCCGAATGAAGACGCAGACTGCATTACATACATACATATCATCGACGAAACATCTTCTACATTCTCGGCACACGTCTAATGAAGTGCCGACCGAATTTCCGTATTCTACTCATCACTTTCTGGTATAAGGATATATCGGAATGTTTATAGAACGAATCAGAAGATGGCGCTACACGTGCGTAAGCTGATTACTTGTCCTGAAGATGCCATTGTTCATATAACTACTGTTAAATTTTCAAACAGAGTGTACATAAACACACATCGTTACTCTTGATACCAGTAAATAATTTATGAATAAAAAAGGATTCTGTACAATGACAAAGTAATTCTTGTTAAAAGGCTTAATGTTAAACAAATAAAAACAGATTTGCACAAAAATCGTGATGAGTCTTTTCTCGTTCGTATGCAACAGTTGCAAACTGGGTAGCTTAATTTAATCGCGATGCAACAAACATAGAAAATATACCACGTTCTGACAAACTAAAAATATGAATAATCGCCGAGTAAATTGAAGGGAGTAGCAGAGAAAGTAGGCATTTCTTACTACCGCGTACATTGCATCTTACATACATTTGACATGGAAAAGGTGCTATATTTTGACTGTAGTTGGAATGTTCATACATCATTCACTACCTTAGGTCAAAAAGCAGTCAAAACGGTGGACAAAAAATAGTAAGCCAACTTCAAAGAAGGCCAAGATGATTCCGTCTGCTGAAGAAAAAGAGACGGTTACCGTCTTTTAGAATTTCCGAGGAATAATTTTTATTGCAACACGAGAAAACAATAACAGGTGAGTATTATGCATCATTATTAGACAGATTGAATGAAGAAATTAAAGTTAAAAAGCCTCGTTTGGTAAAAAAAAAGACTTTTGCAACCAACCCATTGGTAATTGGGTAATTGTAATGGCGAAACTTCACAAATTACGATTCCAGTGAATTGAACATGAACCGTGTTCACCAAGCTTGGTTTCGTCGGATTTCTTCCTGTACCCAAATGATATTTCGAAGGCTTAGTTCTTAACTTTTCTAAATGGCTGAAAAGTTTTGAAAAGCCCTGGACTAAGTCTGTAAAGCTGAAAGATTTTCCTCCAAAAAATTGTTTTTTCTGTTTCGTTCTAGAGATTTTTCGAACTATTCTCGTATAAAACAAGAAATAAAACAAAATTATTTATATAAAAAAGTTTTTAAAAAATATTTTATTTGTAAAATATAATTAAAAATGTTAAACAGCTTACAGTAAAAGGTTAAAAAAAGTCACTGTGTAACTATATATTTATATAAATATTAGATTTAAATATGATTATATTTGAGCTAAAACAGTAAAAAATATTTTGTTGTAGATTAGTGCTGTATATTGGAAATCTAACATATACAAAATCAAGATTTCTTTAAAGCATAACTCATATATCCCTAGATATTCAAGCGATAGATTTGTACTGATTATACCCCTTTAGAATGATTCCAAGAATGCAATTTCCTTAATATGATCAACAGACTGTGAAGTTTGCCTTATTCAAACGATATTTTGTCGCACGTCGAAAATGTACAAGTTTTGTCACCGGTACTATTAAATAATTCCTTAAGTAATTAAATACAGGTTTATATCCGCTTGGAAAATTGATTTATATTTTTAAGCGTTATTATTCGAAAAGGAGTTAATCGCTTAGGAACTGTTATAATTCTTCAGCTCGATATCGATAAATACTAGCAAAAAAAGTATTAACTTCTTTACTTTCGACATTTCACAATACAATTTTTTTTATTTTTTATTTTTTAAAATTTCTGCTTTCACTTCTACACACGCAAAGAAATTCAAACGCGAGTTAATACTTTAGAGGCGCCAAAACCAATACCAGATTGGCATTTAACGATGTGTTTTTAGCGAAAATTTTACAACACGATATTTTTACTCATTTGTACGTAAACATATTTGCATGCAAAAAAATTTAGGTTTTCGCCCGATGACGAGTTGTAACACTGTAAAAATAGAAATTTCTGTATGTAAAATTTATTTTACGATAAGTAATACTTGTTTAAAATATACTCTTATTTTAAATTTATTACGGACCATTACATGGTTTATATAACACTTAATAAATAATAAGTTATGAAGGTCTCTCATTAACATTGTAAAAATTAAGTATTTAAGGCCTAATTATTGATGCAAAGTTTAATGTATGAATCTACAGTGGCCAATAACATACGCAAAAACTAGAAAATTTCCGACACATCCGAGAACTGCCGATTCTAGAACAAGATCATTCGAGACTAGTCAATCACATACACTACAGGGAATAAGTGAGGGATCAGTAGATGAAATTTAAAAAAAACATGCACGCTTAGTGAAACAAAACGTATATTTCTACAAAACTATATCTACGAGACAAATGAACAGTTTTCCTTATAAAATAAAATAATTTCAACATATTCTGTAGAATTTCTTATCATATTCGACCTTCGTCGAAGTATCCACCTCTGCGCTTAATGATTTCTTTACAAATATTAGGCAACCGCGATACAAGTTTCTGGAGCGTATCCATTGGTAAATTATTCCACACCCTAAGTTGCTCCCAAAGCTGTTTCTGCGATTGTGGACAGCTTTCTCTCACGTTTCTATCTAATTCATCCCACAGTAATTTGATAGGGTTGAGATCGGGTGATTGTGGTGGCCAAATCATATTTATCAGCACCCCTTCCTCCTCTTTTTGATTCACATAGTTTTTACAAAGTTGGGAAGTGTGTTTGGGATCATTGTCTTGTTGTAGGTGAAAACCTTCACCAATTAACCTTAATCCAGACGGAATTGAATGTTCCTCCAAAATCTTCAGGTACCCCTCTTTTTTTAAAATGCCTTCAATGCGGTACAAATCTCCGACACCATCAAAGGAAAAGGATCCCCAAACGAGCACAGAACCTCCCCCGTGTTTAACAGTTGGCACTACACATTCGGGTAACATCCTTTCACCCACTTGTCTTCGAACGAAAACTCGTCGATTACTACCAAACACTTGGAACTTTGACTCATCTGTCCATAACACCTGCTTCCATATTTCCATGTCCCAGTGTTGATGGTCCTGGGCCCATTGTAACCGTTTTTTACGATTTCGTGGATTCAATAATGGTTTTCGAGCTACAATACGCCCATGTAGTCCCGCCTTTGTCAAACGTCGTTTTACAGTAGTCAGTGACACCGGCTTTCGACGGCCTTCATTCAGCTATGCTCGTAGCTGAGGAGCTGTGAGGCGCCTATTTCGTTTTGATAGTATTTTTAGGCGCAAATCCTCTTGTCTGGTAGTTACCCTTGGCCTTCCGCAACGTTTTATTGGTTGCAATGATCCACTTTGTGAATATCGTTTCACTATTCCTTGCACCGCGTGATAAGATAAATTTAACTTTTGGGCTATTTACCGCAGTGAAAATTTTTCACCATGTAGCGTTATTATAGAACTACGAATTTCTGCGCCAAGTTCCTTTCTTTTCGGGATTTTTATAAGTTACTTTTACGTCTGTTCTCAAATACTCGTATTGCAACTTACTCGGACAAATGCTGCACGAAAACTAATTTTTAAATTGCTAAATACTGTACTATGAATTCCTAATACCATTATAATAATATTGCATTGTAAACCCTATTAAATTATTGGGGTATATAAAATATTTCTATTAAATAGACGCCATAAAACTATTAAAAGGATTTACAATATTTTTCAGAAACAAATATATTTATCTAATTTATAATAATAATCCGAATAATCCTTCCCAGAATTACATTTGCAACTGTTATTTCAATTATTTTCACCAAAACAGGTAAAAGTCTAAGGGATGTGTCTAAAATACAAGTGTTTTGTTATTTATGATAAGTGATCCCTCACTTATGGCCTGTAGTGTACGTATATAAGCGGCCGAGATCGTGATCATTAGTGATACTGAGTTTTATATGTAAAGATATTAGTATAGATCGTTTCAAGATATTTTAATTTGACTAATTAGCTACTTTTATAGCATCCTCTGCAGTGAGGGTTTAATAATAAATAAACGCATCTAAGATATGAAGCGTCCCTTATTTTAATAGCAAGGGTGGTATTAAACAAATTCTATCTATGTAAGCGAACTTGATTTGCTTATTTATGTATATTAAATCTGGAAATTAAATTTAATAGTCATTACTTAAAATCATATAATTAAAATGGAATTACACCTTACGTGTACAATAATTTACAAGTACAAAATGCAGAGGATAGAGAAAAGGCCGTTGCAGAAAGAACGCCGAAGTTAACTAGTGTCTACTGCAGCACAGTTTATGATATAGTGAAGCATGGTATCACGGAAAGAAGGGTTAGAAATTATAAAGAATCTATAAGGAAAATATCAAGTTGGGAGGTTAATATCATTCGAAGAACAGTATATAGTATGTACAGCGGAGTAAAGTTACTACATTAAATAGCTTACAAAAATTTTTTTAAAAAAACACGAAAATAGAAGCCTCTAGAACAACAATAAGGCGAACATTAAAGCGAAATGATTTCAGATTTTGAACGATAGACGTACGACAGGTAATAGTGTAGTAATCGAGGACACAAAAATTATTTCAAGAAAATTTCATCGACATGAAAAAATTTCGAACTGAAGGGCAGTTTATTTGTTACGTAGACGAAACTTGGTATGACACTTACGATATTAAAAAAAAGATTGAATTGATGATTCACAGGCATGTTTATTAGATGTATCCTCTTCCAAAGGAAAAAGAATTATTTTATACGCTGATTCTGAAAGCGGTTGGGTCGGCGAAGTGTTACTTTCGGCAAAAAACATAAAAAATTGTAATCTTGACTATCATAAGGATATGACAGCAGCACTATTTGACGAGTGGTTTCAGAAAAATTTCTTATCAGTATTACCCGAAAGAAGTGTCATTGTCATGGACAATGCTTGATACTATTCACGGCAGGTGAAGAAGCTACCAAATCTGAACAGTACGAAGGCTGAATTATGGGAATTTTTACAAAAAAATATTGATTATGAAGATGGCTACACAAAAAGTCAACTATCGGAAGTCTTTAAAAAGATTTTCCAAAAAGAATACGTTGTATATAGTATTGCCACGGCAGCAGGAGACGCTGTTTTACGTTTACCAACATACTACCGTATATTTAATCCAATTAAGTTAGTTTAGAGTCAATTAAAAGAATATGTTTGCTACACTAACGATCGTCCCAAATTTAACGAAGTAGCTTTACATCGTATTCGAGAAGCGATTGCCAATATAACGCCGAAAATGGAAAAATTGCATTAGACATAAAATTGAAATAGAAAATGTAAATGTAAATTAAAATATTATTATTCATCATGAATTTATAATTAATTTAAATAAAAGTGATAAAGACAAAACTGACCTTGAGGATGTCCCAAAGTATGTGAAAGCGTTTTTTTAGGCGTGATATTTTTCTTATATCATTTCAAATAGCTTATGCGAGGTACTTCATTAATATTGGCTTATTGTTAACATTACCAACTAGAATTGTATCAACAATATAGATTTTACCATTATGTGTTGTAAAACATAAAAAAAAATTTATATTTTTGTTTACAAAATACGGTAAAAAATAATAGAAATTTATTCATAATTTGCTTCTATTTAAAATAGGGCATTATATGTGTAAGAACAATATACATATATATCCTCGCTTCCTATATGTGTATGTACATTTATAATGGATTCATTTCATATATTAGAGTTTGTGTATCTTAACATATTATTATTCATATAAATTTGTGTTTGATTAATATACATATAAGTATGATACGGACGAAATAATATGCAAATTGGATTGTAAAGGAATGGGAAAAGTTTCGTCGATCTAAACTTGAATTATTCGGTTCGGAGCGTATTTTTTGTTCAGTCACAATACGAAAAGAAATATATTTGGATATTCCGAAAAATAGCACAATATCATCTCGAAACCAAATTGTCACTTAACATTTTCATTTCTAAACAACGATCCTAAACATACAGCTAGGATATGTAAAAACTTTTCTAGAAGGAAAAGCAGTAGTAGGCCAACTAAGGTTCTAGACTAGGCCGTTCAAAGCCTGTTTTCTTGTCCATTAAGCCTTTAGGAGCTTAATTAAAAAGCTAAAAAATCGTCACCCATAAAATGATGAGTATAAGAGATTTGGCAAAAAATTTACTATTTACAAGAATTGATAAGAAAAACGCCACAGAATTATAAATTAAATACTTTATAAAACATACATATAAGTATAAATTCGTATTTTTTGTAGAGTTAACATTATAACATTATAATGATTCTAAAAGACAATTTATAGGAACTTGTGGTACCACACAGAATATTACAATCTAAGAAAAATTCAGTATTCATCTAGAATCTGTCCGAGTAAGTTGTAATGTCAGTATTCGTGAATAAACATACAAAATGCCAAAAAGAAAGGAATTGAATGCAGAAATTCGTAGTGCTATAATAACATTACACAAAAAAAATTGACACTGCGGACAATAGCACAAATATTAAAATTAACATATCATGCAATGCAAGGGTACAGTGAAAAGGTACATAACAACTGGTGCAATGCAACCAAAAAACCGTGTCGAAAGAACAAGGTTGTCCACTATACAAGAAGATTTGCGGCGGGAACTGTTATCTAAACGGAATAGATGGTTAACAGCTCCACAGCTTCACGCAGAATTAAATAAAAATCGTGAAAATCCGGTATCGTTGATAAAAAGGCGATTTGCTGTTCGTAAATCATTGCTACAATCACAAAATCGTAAAAAACTATTAAAATGGGCCAAGGAACACCAACATTGGAATGTGGAAATGTGGAATCGAGTTCTATGGACAGACGAATCCAAGTTGCAAGTGCTCGAAAGTAATCGGCGCGTTTTGGTTCGCAAATGAGTTGGCGAAAGGACGATATCAGAGTGTGTTGTGCCAACAATTAAAAATGGTGGAGGTTCAGTTCTTGTTTGGGGATTATTTTCTTTTAATGGTGTTGAAGATTTGCATAGAATTGATGGAATTTTAAGAAAAGGATGATATTTGAAAATTTTAAAGGAACACGCAATTCCGTCCGGAATTAAAGTGATAGAAAGTTTTTATTTCCAACAAGATAACGCCCCAATCATAGTTCTAAACTTTGTAAGGGCTATGTGAAACAAACAGAAGAAGGACTTCTTGTAAATATGGTTTGGCCCAATATGAATCCAATCAATCAATATCGAGTTACTGTGGGATGAGCTAGACGGAAAAGAGTTCCAGTTGAAACTCTTTTCCGTGTTCCAGTTGAAACTCTTCAAAAACTTGTGTTGAGACTACCCAAAATTTGTACAGAAATTAATAAGCTTAAAGGCAGGTATTTTATCGAAAGTCGCTTCAAATAAAAACTGCCAATTTTTCTTCATAGAACTAATGATATTATTTTATTTTACAAAGGTTTATAGAAATTACATTTTTATTCGTATATATATTGTTTTACCAGAAGTGTACCATTTTCTTGTATTTTACCTATAGTGATCCCTCATTTATGGCCGGTAGTGTATGTACATTCACGTAAGAAAATTTTGTCTAAAGTTGTTTAATCTACTTCATCTTTTTTTTGCAATAAGTGCTTTATCTGAACTAAGCTAAACAATAAACCAGCAGTACATAGTTGACTTATTTATAGAAATAATGCATGATAATAAAAAAAAGTATTTGTGTGCACAGTAACAAAATATACTTTGAAATAAATTGGTTGTTTATCTATTAACATCAAATAAATTACACAATGTCTTACAATATATTACATTTGTATTACATAATTACTACAATAAAGACAGGCGCTATAAAAATGGGAACACTTACGTCATAAATACGTTATTATACTTATAAATATATTAATAATTATAATTTACTGCCCAACAGTAAACACCAATTACAGGACAGTAATAAAAAGGAATTATAAGACATATTTAATTACGAATTTTAGCTTCTAAACAAATATTAAAGGAAATTATACTACATCATGCACATTTGAAACTCATCTCCAGTCATGAAAAACATATGTTGTTATTTTTGAAGTAATTGTCAATTCATTTTCACGTATTAAAACAGAACTGCATTATAAACCACGCAGCATAAAATATAAAGTCAATTCAATTGGTACAATACACCGGAAGAGTCAAAAAACTCATTTACAAGCTTCTGCATAAGTTTAAACCGAAATCTTCTTGAATGTTCAAGGAGAAGGTTGGGGAGTTCTAGGAAATAGCATTAAAATAGAAATTCGTTGATTATTCACTTACAAAATCCCCAGAGAAAGCAATGAATTAAAGTCCATTCAATTGATACAATAAATCGGAAGTCAATAAACTCATCCATAAGCTTCTGCATAAGCTAAAACTGAAATCTTTTTCAATGTTCAAGAAAAAGGTCGAAGCGTTCCACTGTGGGCTCGTCATAATTCCAAAATATTTATGTTAATATTCTTGCATGTAGTTATACCTGGTACCCCATTACTACCCCTACTTAACGTAGGTATAAAAATTAACCCCGTGAAATGGGGTCCGTCATTAGCATTTCGGCACTTGTACTGACCACATATTGGCAACCCTAATTATCCTCTGCATTTCTCGGAATTGTTTATGTTTTGGTGACTGTTGTGCAATGGAATTCCAGGAAGGAGGTGGTATATACTCTATTCTAATTTACTTCTTAATCTTTTACATCTAAAGTATCCAATAAATTACCACCAAGTTGGTGCACATGAAATGGCGGATTTTTACGTAATAAAACATAGCATTTTATTAAAAAATTATTACAATTAATCAAATTAAATTCTACCGGCGCTTACCAACGAGTTTCCAAGTTGTAAACACGTTTTCTAAAAAAAAATACAAGTTTTTAGACACAATAGAATCATCAAAATCATGCATAACATCGTCTATACTATTAAAGACCTGTCTAAGAAAATGTTGCTGCAGGAAACATTGGGTACTGCAAAAATTGTACTGGCGCTTATGTTAGTTTTGTTATTATTGCTTGCGGAATATTAGGCAACACGTTGTCAAGAAAAATGATAAGCGATTTATGAATGCAAGATTTTAAACAATTCATTTTTCATGCATTTACCTCTTCAGAACCCTCTTCACATTGCTTCTCGTGCCCTAAACTGGCCTCGTACAATATGACTTGTCTTATGACTAAAGATGCGAACATTACGCTGCCTGCACTTATGGATACAGAAAGCTCCACAAACGTCCTCGATTTTCAGTTATGATTTGTTCGACGACTGAATTAAAGGTGTCGGGCGCGAATGTGTATATTTCTGTATGGGCAATGGTACGTTGTATGTAATAATGTCGCAGTTACGTTCAAGAAAACCACAACTGTCAGATGGAGTGAAAAAGTTTATAAAGATTTGCCGAATTTAATTTACGATGGCTCCAAAATCATATGTACTGGACGAAAAGTGTCTGTAAACATGTGAATAGTGGGAAGCACATTAATAAAAAAAAAGGGGGGCGTGGGAACGAATAAGCAATTTCTTTTCGATGTATGTGTAACACTCTCTTAAACCATCTGCCAGTGAACGTAACGAAAATAGAATTAAATCAGAATTGAAAAATAAGAAACTGTAGTTATGTGTGAACAAAACAACAAATTATAAAAAAAAATCTGTTAATCTTAGGGTACATGCAATAAAACCACATGAACCATCACCTTCAATCTTACTATACAGCATAAAAGTATAATAATGCATTGCCGAAGTAATATCAAACAGTGCTAAACACATTGAAAAATTTGAACTTTCAAAAAAACAACTCTTAATGTTTATGACTGACGTCGCCGGAACTCTGTCTTCTGTAGGCCGGTCTCGTAACGAAGAATGTGTGCGGTAACTTCTTACATGTTACGTGTAAAATCCATGCTTTACATTTTTTGACAGAAACTATTCGTACATGTCATCCAGAGGGAAATGGAATAATTGCAAATAGGAAGACAGTGTTTCGCAAGTCTCCAGACGTACTCAAGAATTTCACGGACTGTGTCAGCATATACATAGTCGCAGCCAGCATTTTACTATCATAAATGTTTTGAAGATAGACCAGGTTGTTCAATAAGTTTTGTCGAAACACGATTTTATGGTTTAAAATACATTTTATTATTCAATATAACCTCCCTGAACTTCAATACGTTTGCTCCAGTGACCTTCTAATTTATGGATTCATCCCTGAAGTGAGAAATTGGAAGACTATCGAAATACGCTTCCGCGATTGCTATTACCTATTCGTTCCATGAAAATCGTTTTCCATGCATAAATTTTTGGAGATAGGAGAACAACCAGAAGTCAGAGGGAGCTAAATCTGGCGAATAGGGTGGTTGTTGCAACAATTCGTACTTTAATTCACTGATTTTTGCGATGGTTTTTTGAGTTATGTGAAAAGGTGCGTTCTCTTGATGAAAAATGTTTCTTTTCTTGTGTAAACCAGGTTTTTTCTCACGAATTTTTACATTCAGCTGGTTCAAAATGTTACGATAATAAATTGAATTTATTGTTTTACCGGTTTGGGGTAAATCCAACAAAATTCCTTTTGCATCCCAAAAAACTAATGCTAACACCTTCTAGGTCGAAGTACCGTGTTCACACCACTCCTTAGCCTCTTGTTTCGATTGAAGATCATGGTGGTAGAACCAAGTGACATCCGTAATGAAACGACGCACAAAATCGTTTTTATTCTTTTTAAAATGCTTAAAGTGATGCTGGTAAAATCGCATTCGTTCCATCGTTAACGAATGCGGCACCCATTTTGCACACCAAAATATTGTCCACACTGCCTAATGAGATGCCTAGGGCTTCTATTAAACCTCTCTCGGTAAATCGACGATCTTTCAAAAGCATATTCTATATTTTTGCTATGATTCCTGGTGTTGATGCACTTTTTGAACGTCCTTCACGTGGATCGTCTTCACGAATTGTACAACTACATTTAAATTTAGCTACACATCTTTCTACTGTTCTAATTGAAGAGTTCTTATACATTTTTAACAATCGTTTATGAATTTGTTTTGGTGCACCTTCCAAAAATAAGAATTTTATCACTGCACGGTATTCAATTCTTTCCATTATAAAAAAATACTGTGACGCGCCAACTTGTAAATATACGCATGAGAAAAAATGATAGGACTTCACACGTGTTCATAAAAAGGTGGTACAATTTTTAGAAAAACAAAACGACGAACTTAATAGCGTCATCTCTTATAGAACGATAAAATTTACTGAACAACCTGGTAAATAGGTGGTTTTAAAATTTGATCCGAAAGAAGTCTCGGCTATCAAAAAAAAAGCCAGACAAAATTTTAAGATAGTCAGGTTAAAACAGATTTACAAACTATTCACAATTACTTCGGACCAGTGAAGGGAGTAGAAAAATTAGAAAATTCTTCGTTGTCGTTAGTCAAATCAGTGCAAATAATAAACGCTGTTTACGCCCAGCTATGCGCTGTAGAAGACGAAAAAAATTATTTTATTTTAGACCAGGTATGGGCAAACCTTTGACATGTTGTGGGCCAAACTTTAATGTGCAAATACGTTCGCGGGCCGCGTTTAGAAGTAATGCATTTTAATGTAGTGTTCATAATTTTTAGCGATAGATATCAGACATGAAATAATACGACAATGTCTCGCGGGCCGGATCAAATCTTACAGCGGGTCGGTTGTTGCCCACATATGTTTTAGACCAAGATTTAGACTTTACCACGTTAATACAAATTTGTCAAAGTGTCTACAGATCCGTTGATTAGTTTCAAAAATAATTTCAATTATGCAAATATTACATCATTAGTAACACGGTTATTTTCCGCATATAAAAAATCTTTTCCCACGGCGCAATCGGTTTGCTGAAACTGTGAAAACATATCTTATGCTTATAATATTTAACAGACCCCATCCAATTTGTAACTTCACGGAAGGAAGATAAAATGATCATTGTTTTACCAAGTTTTACAAAGTACTACTTATTGTTTATTTTATTTTATGTACCTACCATCAAATGCACGCCTATGGCGCACAACTCAATTTCGCTTCTTTATTTATAACATTCTTTATTTAACATATATATGAGAAACTTCATATATAAAACTGAACTATTAGTAAATAACACGTAACGGCCATATAATGCAAATTTCTATGTTGCAACGTTGACGTAATAATTTCTCTGAAACTGATGTGCAAAAATACGTATAATTTGAGTAGTGGTTTAATATATTTTTGAGTTTTAACATATTTTTTCGAAAATTAAAAACATAACCTCAAAAAGAAAAAATGCAAAAAAACATTAATTAGTAATGTTAAACAGAGTCAAATACTTAAGTCAACATTGTCGAGGATTTTATATTCTTCGTAATTTAACCGCAAATAATTCATTTTACTTAAAACTGTTCTAACAATTGTTAAGTGATATTCAATAAATGGAAGTTAGTGAACGAAACGAAAACAACACATTAAAACTAATATCACTCATCAATGTTGGTAATTGGGCAAGACAAGAGGTAAATACTCGCAGAAATAGAGAACTGTTTATAGGTGTTAAAGTCGGGAAAGTTTAAATTTTCCTATTCAAACCAAACATATAAACGCCAGAATTTAGCTATTTTAGTGATTCAGAACTCCATAAAGCAATTAAACTTCGGGAGTACGTTAATAATCCTTGCGAAATTGATTTTGTGCGATTAAAGCTAATTTGAACTACAGAGAATTCAACAAAAAAATGTTAGTAAAAACTTAACGGAACATTTAAAAATTGTTTCAAATAATAATGCAGTTCGAAAAAGGATTTACTACGTATGGTATGACGTTTCAGCAATAAGGATGTTGGAAATTCTAAAGTTTTTTGAGGTTACATTAACTGCGCAATTTTATACTCCAATAAAACAACGATCCTAGCTTATTATGCAAATATTGTTAGGAATTTTTAAAGAAAGGTGATCAAATGAAGATCATGACCTTCACAAATCTCGAACCTGAATCACATACAATAATTGTACGATAACAAAAATATCGACCTGATAAAATCTAGTTTACTAGCCGCTCATACAAAACAAAGTCATTAAAAAGTGAATGAAAGTTCAGACTAAATGATACAACACCAATAAGACATAATATTTGATCTTCATAACTTATTTATTTTCCAATATTAAGGAAGGATATTTATTTTTTGTTTTTTTTTATACTATATTGCAGTATCCCCTAGAAGTACATAAAAACGTATCTATTCGACTTCTAAAATTATGTATACTACTTGAAAGTTCCTTACTTTCTATTTCTACCATACAAGACCTAAGACTTAATTTATCAATAGTAAATCAGTAATTAAAAACTAATACAACTGTATAACCGTCTCGTATACTTATATCATATCATGAAGATTGACACAATATTTAAATACAAAAAAGAAGTAGATTACATATTAAGGCAGTTTATTAGATTTTACTCAAAAATGACGTGCTAGAATCAATACAATGCAAAAGTATGTATATGCAATAAAAATTTTATTATAATATACAGATTATAACCTATAAAGTTTACAGATAGCTCTGTAAAACTATTTTTTTAATTTCTCATTTGAAACAGATTTTTAAGAAGTATGGGTGTCATTTAAAATTTAAGTATGCAGGATATGTCACTGACCATCAACAGTATGACATTAAGTCATGAACAAGGTATTAACTGTTTAAAAATTATGAAACTTATACATATCACACTATTTATGTGCAGTAAATATTGCTAGACGAAAGACAATTTGCTATGGAAAAAGCCCTTCCCCACTACACCTTTCAAATGTATATTAATATAATTCTATATATTTGTTGGTAATGTGCTGGATGAATATTACTCACTTAAGCTTGTACGTTTCAGATTTAAAATACTTAAATCTGACCTCATGGTCAAAATGTAATGTTATTTGTTAACATTCATACACACTAGATATTTAATCAAAATATTATCAATAGTCAGTCTTCGCTAAGCAGTGATATGAGACCAGACAAAAATACCTGACGTACATCTCACATTAACACAAGTGTCTTTTATATTATACTTCCTTGTTTTTAGTTACTATGTACTTTTTAAATTTATTTAAATTACAAGGTTTCTCTGTATTATAAGGCATTTATATGAGGTAATGTAGTTGATCATAAATCTCATCAAAATAGTCTGCCAAAAATACTACTAGGTGTCAAATATAATCATTGAGTCACTAAAAATAAAATTAGATCTTAGAACCATATGATAATAGCAATGTTATTTGCAATAAAATTACTTACCATAAATTGACAGTAATATTAATAAAGTCAACATAAAATAAATTCTGATTTTATGCAGTTATAATATCAAAGTATGTTTAGAATGTAGAACGTGGCATTACTATAAGTAAATTTATGCACATATTCAATGCTATCATACTCAAAATAAAGGTCATGTAAATAGTAAAACGAAACTATTCCATTTTAAAACACAAACAGATTATAAACATGTTTACCTGCAATGTCTTTTTCTTTCTGTGTGTGCTCACACGAAACTAGTGGATACCAACTTATAAACAAGCGATGGAAAAAAATTTCTCTTCAACAAACTTGTTATTAAATTTTTATATACACTCACTTTCACGCACTTTGTATGGAAAATCTCAATAAAACGCTATTATTTTCGTTAACCGCACTTGAGTTTGTATGTAAATTAAAAATAGTAAAACAGCCACGTTAAAATTCCCATATTCTGCACTTGATAAACTACAACTACTTCTGAACGAACGTAACTGTTTCACTAGACATTCCACAGTGTACTTGTGGTACACAATCTCGAGTCGCGATAGTAGTCTACATCAACGAATCACGTGACACGCTGGTGGGTACATACAAACCTGATATTTAAGCAATTCGCGAATATACATACTTATATACTTTTTTAATGATAATGAGGTAAGAAAAATTCAAACACTGTTTTATTTACTAAAAATATATACACTAAAAACGAAACAAATTTATTTGTTCATTGAAAATTTCGTTATTTGGAAAGTTTAAAATTTAAATTTTTGTGTATCTATATGCATGTATGTACCTATGCAACAACACTGGTGCGATTGAATGGAAGGTAACACGATCGTAAAAATATATACAATACAACTTTTGAATAAAATATTATACATAAAGTAAACGAAGTATTGCAAAATACGAATATTTGAATTAGCGCCAAATTACAACATAACAACTGGTCAATGACGTTAATAAGCGTTCTAGTTGTAACAACTATTCAACTTTTTAAAAAATGTACATTTGTGTAATAAATCTTAAAGCAATATTAGAATATGCTAGTCTACGCGAGAGAATTAAGCCATAACACTGAATCAAAGAACTGTGAATTTAGTAAATATGAAAAAATAGAAAATAGGGTGTAAGAACTTTTGTGACATAATAAAAGTTTTCATATTGTTATTTGAGGTTAAGTGGAAGTAAATGTTCCTTCCCATGACCGGATGTTCACATTTAATGATATACAACGTTCACGGAGTGTACGAATCCTTTCGTCACTGACTGTATACCACGTGTTGGTTTTTCAACCTCCTTAACTTTTTCCTTGTATATTTTCCTGCAATTTTCTATCTCGCAATAAATAATTTTTCAAAAAGTTATTAGAAATGTATTTAATAATTCGTTACAGCGTATATAGTCCTAAGTAAATTACACAGGCCAACCAATAAATATTTTTTAAAAACTTTTTCAAAGTTCAACCTGTTTCTTATGTTTTTTTTTTTTTTTTTGGTGTGCTGAATCCAAATTTTCAATCAGTTTTTTTCTACCACGTACCAATTTTTCGCAATCTTTATCTTTTGTTGGGTATGATAGTATTAAAATATATACACTACCGGTCATATTTATTTGCCCACCCTTAGTTTTAGCCAAAATTATTAAACTATCAAATGTGTACTGAAAATTTATTTATTGTACCAATACAATAGTGTAAAATAAACATAAAATAGTTATATTTTTCTTATATAAAAACTTTATCATTAATTATTATTAAATTTTGCTATCATCAATGTGCCCACGCGGCACATAACCGCGGCATCCTTTCAATTCATTTTTGCAGTGTATCTTCTGTAATTTGTGCCCAGGCTTCTTAAAGTTGTTTCCATACTACAGTGGTGGATGATAGAGCACGTTCTCGAACCCTCCGGTCCAATTCTTCCCAAAGAATTCCAAAAGAATTGGGTTCAGATCAGGACTTTGAGCTGGCCATACCATTATAGAGATTTGCCCTTGCTCTTCTACTCGACGCAGGTAATCGCCACACAATCTAGAAGTGTGTTTCGGATCGTTGTCCTGTTGAAATACAAAGTTTTCGCCAAGAATCCTTAGTCCTGAAGGAACAGCGTTATTTTCTAAAATTTCCTTGTAGCCTTCTTTTCTTAGGATTCCCTCAATTTTGACGAGATCGCCTACAGATCTTCCACCAAAACACCCCCAAATCATTACTGAACCTCCTCCATGTTTTACGGTAGGCGCAATACATTCTCGCAGTACTCTTTCTCCTGCGGATCTTCTTACGAATATTCGCCTTCTACTACCGAAAAGTTCAAACTTCGATTCGTCTGTCCGCAACACATTATTCCATTGATCAACCGTCCAATTATGTTCTTTAGCCCAATTTAGTCGTTTTATCTTGTTTTGCTTTCGTAGTAGTGGTTTTCGCAGAGCAATTCTTCCGTATAAACCCGCTTGCCTTAACCTTCTCTGTACCGTGGACACACTAATTAGTTTAGCACGCGCTCTATTCATTTCAGTAGCAATTTCTGGTGCTGTTTTTCGTCTATCGCGTCTACTTATCCGTATTAGATGCCGGTCATCTGCAGATGTCGTCCAGATCTTCATTTGTTGGAAAATGTACCACTTTCTTCAAATTTTTTAACGTTATAATCAACGGTTCTGCGATTTAATCGTAATTCTTTTGCAATTTCGCGATTACTTTTACCCGTACGATGATAACCAATTATCATAACACGCACTTCAACAGATAATTCCTTCGTCTTCGGCATTGCATTAAAATATTCACAATAACTCTCTATTTCACTGTTCTCGCAACAAAAGATGAACGATGACTGACATAAAATTTATTTTCCTTTTTGAATAACACATCCTAATATTGTAATTAGTTAGTACAATAACACAATATTGGTAATACCTTTCGGAAATGCAGGTAAAGCTAAATATTTATGGTATTTTTCCAATTTATGACACTTTTACGATATATCATAAACAATTTAAGATTTTCGTAGAAATTCATATGGAATTACTTCCACTAATAATATTGTTGAATAATTATAATACAGATTATTCGAAAGATAATCCGTATTTCAGGAAACACATAAAATTGGGGTGGGAAAATAAATATGACCGGTAGTGTAGTTAAGATTTAAAGATACGTAATTTATTATCAGAGTATAATTGAAAAATTTAATATTTTATTGTTACAATGGTAGTGTAAGTTTGAACATGAACAGTTTTGTACTTATTAATCTAAAGCTTTGTATTTCCTCAACCTCTTCACGGTAAAAGTTCGAATGTAGCTTTTCCTTTTGCATGATTCTTCTGGAGTTGCTCGTAGAAGGGTCCAGCAGTAATCTCCCATCATGTTGACATTCCAACGACCCTGATACCGTTTCTCCATCTCCTTTATATCTTGGTGCAAACGCTCTCCTTGTTCCTCACTTACAGCACCAAGATTGTCAGAGGAAAAATTTAAATGTGAGTGTAAAGTATGCACCTTCACACTCATGTTACATTCAAGTTCTTGAAATGTTTTCAACATGTTTTGAACTATATTTTCGTAAATAGGGTCTTTCTGATTGCCTAAAAACTTCAAGACAGGTATTATTATACGCGTACAATAGATAAATAACGTGAAGTAAACATGCGAGGAAACTTTACGTCCTGTGTTATTTTAAAGTTCAATTTCGGATTCGGCACGTCAAAAAACATAAAGGGAAGCCAAATTTATAAAAAAAAGTTTTTTTGTTGGCCAGTGTTATTTATAAAAAAATGTAATATGTATATAATAAAATAAATAAAATAAAAAATAAATATAATATGTATTTCATTGAAATTAAATACACCTTACATTCATTACTCGTTCACGTCTAGATACCAGGTATGTTTTAACGTTAAAAGAAATCCCTTTAATATTACTAAACTTCCTCCGAATGATTTAAAAAAAAAAATAGCAGATTTTTGTAAAAAACAGCAACTAGAATACCACTACTCTCCTCGTCTTCTCTAGAATTTCTTACATTCATCACAAATCTTTAAGCTTTTTCTCGTTTCTTCCATAATATTTGTTTCTAATTGGAGTGATACCTTGTAAATCTGAATCTAACTATGGGTGATTCATTATGATATACATTTTTCAATAGCGATTTTTTGACAGATAAAGCGTGAGTCATGTCAAACTTTCACACTATTTTAGTTAAGTATTCTGTGACATTTCATTAGGGATTCAGCCCTGCGCAGCTATTCAGCTATATTACGAAAATAAGCGTTCCACGAGAAATGTATTTCGTGCACTTAGAGCAACTTATGGTCTACGTAATCGGCCCACCGAAAGAACAAAATTCAACTCGTTCAGGAATTGGAAGCGGACGACCTTTCGAACCGTCATCGTCAGTCTTCGGGCTCTTTAAAAGCTTGAAGGAGATTCACTGTTTTCGCCTAAAATTCTGTTCAGCGATGAGGCCCATTTCTGGTTTAAGGGTGACGTCAATAAGTATAATTGCCGTATTTCGAGCGAATAGCAACCCGAAGAGGTTCAAGAGCTGTCATTACATCCAGACAAAACCACAGTTTGGTGTGGTTTATGGGTAAGTGGAATCATCGGTCTATATTTCTTCAAATATGAAGACGGCCGCAACGTAACTGTGGATGCCGCCTGTTATTGGCCATGATAACTGACTATTTGCTGCCTGAAATTGAAGCCTATGATCTCGACGGCATTTGGTTCCAAGAAGACGGCGCTACTTGCCGCACAGCCCGTGAAAGCATGGTTTTATTGCGAAAGCAATTTAGTATACATTTAATTTCACCTAATGGACCTGTGCAATGGCCGTCTAGGTCATGTAATATCACATCTTTAGACTTTTCCCTTTGAGGCTACGTAAAGTCCAAAGTCTACATGGATAAGTCTTCGAACAGTGGACTGATTAAATGAATGATGGATCTCAAAAATTCCATGCATGTTTCGAACAGTCACCGCAACAGTTTTACCAAGTTTGTAATGTGTTTTTTGAATAATCTCAACAACTACAGATAACAAATGTCAAACATTGGGGTTGCCAACTCAAAAAAAATGGGAAATTGAAATTTGACGTATCCAATTGACCTAATAAACGTGGCCTAACAAAGAAAACACATTTTTTTTTGACAAAAAACATGTTACTTTCCAATATAATCTTCTGTACTTATTCCAACGATTCTCCAAATCAGCAATATCTTCATTGTAAGTCGATGAATACAAGCTCTCGAAAAAGCTATTTACAGCAGCGATTTCCTCAGAATTGGACGAAAATCTCTTTCAGGAGTGCAACGGTGGATGCAGATTTCATCGATGGTAATGAATCGGCGCAAAAAGTCGTTAGTTTTTCTTTGATGTGAACAAACACGGCACCCATCGCGTCGAGTATTTTCCATTTTCAATTCTTGAATTAAAATTTTGTGCGCACCGTTATTAGAGATACTCACCATGTCTGTTATCTCACACATTTTTGCTCACAGGCCGTCCAATACGATATAGTGAACTTTTTCAATCATATCCAGAACAGTAGGCGTATTTGGACATTCACTGCGGAGTTCACTCTTACGACCACGTTTACACTCATATGACCACGTATAAATTCGGAAACTCAGTTTTTGATTTCGATTGGTGTGATTTTAAATGAAAGTTCTTTATCACTGCTCGCAACTCATTTTTTTCATTGTTTACAAAATCAAATAAAACATTCACTTTGACGCACTATCAAACACACACCAATTGAAATATCGCTCTGTACTGTCATTTAACCCAATAAATCATATAAGAGGATTCTACAGATTGGTAAAGAAGATTTCGTTAAATTCATGTCATCTCTGGCGACGTAACTATCGAACCATGCTCAGATACTCGTATCGCCATTTACGTATGGTAGTTTTAATCTTATCCCCGAAAACTAACATTATAAAACCTATTTCAAACAATTGCAACCAACTTCTAATTTCCGAACTAAAGTATCGTAATCCTAAAATATATCAATAATTTATATTTTTAAGATAAAATTCGAAGAATTCGTAACAGTTTGAAAATAATATTACTACGATAACAAGTACATAGGGGAATGAGAAAAAAACCTAAAGAGGGTAGTAAATGGAACGAGAATTATTAATGTGTAAAACTTATGCATAAAATGGGTGGAAATATAGAAAATAATAAAAAAAAATATGTTATGGACCATCAAGACATTTAAAAAAGGGAATATACATAGTATGCAAGATAAATGCATTGGTAAACAAAAATTAAGTGTTCCTTAAATCTTAAAGGACATCTTTAACGTTGGTATCAGATCTTAATAATTTTTTTAAACTGATGACATGCTTTTTTTATTGATGGTACCCTTGCTGGTTGTATTCAGTTGATTTAGTAATGAATAAGTTTATACATTTTGTAGAATTTTTAAGAACATAGAAAAAATACGAAGTCTACATAGAAATTTAATAACAAATATTCCAAAAAGTAGTATACACAAAAATTTTAAGTTACAAAATCATATATTATGAAAGTTACGCGTTAAAGATAAAAAACTAGTTAAGTCACCAGTATTGTCAATATTTTCTTAAACCATTTATTTTCAAATTTATTCTAAAACTTAAAGGTAGTAACACTGGTTAAAACAAAGTTTGTGCGTTATAATCACCCAAATAGTTTCAATTGTATTTCCTAAATCCATTCCCGTAATGTTGTTTTCCCCTTCCAGGTTATATGAACTCCAAGTTTGGAATATTGTCTTGCAACAACATGCAATCTGAATGTTAAAAGAATCATTCAAATGTTAGTAACACCCTGTTTACGATGCGTTTCAAGGAATTCACCTTTCGTCAGGTAAACAGGTAAACTACCAATAATGTTCGCCTATTTGTAATTCACCAAGATTTTAAGTTTTTGTTCGTACATTCGTATGTTTGAGCGAAAGAGGGAGGTTTTGTTTTTTCATCATTTTTCTGTATCAAAAAGGTATCATAAGCTCTCAAAGAATCGTTCATTAATAACACAAGTTTAACTGATGAGAGGCGAATTACCTGAAACCTATAGTAAACAGGGTGTTATTTATAAAATTTGAATGATTTTTTTTACCTTCATCTACTGGCAATTCGCTGAAATTTTAAAGTGTTCGTCTATTTACGCAAAGATAACTCAGTTACCTATTTTAGTGAGACAACACGCCCTTGTTCTTTGTTTTTTCATAACAGGCAATCTGTTGAAAATTTATATACACCAACGACTTCAAAAATCCCCAGAGGAAGAGGTCCGGGGCAGTCAAATCGGGAGATCTGGCTAGTCAAGCTAAATGACCGAAATGCGAGATTTCCCAGCGTGTGAAGGCATCCTTCAAAATACGCATTGTGTCGCGTAATGTAATGACAAGTGGTCCCGTCCTGTTGGAACCACATGTCCTCCAAATGCAGATTATCAACTTCCGGTAAGAAAAGTTCTGTCAGTATGGCTCTATAGCGGTCGCCGTTGACCGTAATAGCGTTACCGTGGGCTCCTTCGAAAAAATAAGGTCCAATCACCTTTTCCGACGTAAGTGCACATAACACGGTAACTTTAAGAGGGTGTAATGGTGCTTGATAAATTACGCGTGGATTTTCCGTCCTCCAGAACCGAGAATTTTGCTTATTAACGTGGCTGCTGAGATAAAAATGAGTCTCGTCGCCCATGATGAATTTTCATGGAAAAACATCCACTTCGTTGTTGCACCATAGTCGTTTGGTAACAACTGTTGGACCACCTGAATTTTGTATAGGAACATTTTTAAGTCCAGTGTCAAAATGCAGCACAGCGAACGTCGTGAAATATGTAATTGTTGAGCACGATTTCCTGTGGATGTTTCGGGCTCCTCTACCATATTTTTACGCGTTGTTTCGATGTTTTTAGACGAACGGTCAGATCTGGGCCTTCCAATACTTCGCCTGTCCCTTGTTGTGCCGCTCTCTTCAAAACGGGACGCCAGACGTCGAATTGTTTGCGCTGTGGGCGCTGCACGATTGGGATATTTTCGCCGAAATTCACGTTGCGTTAACACCATCGACGAATTATTGCGCGCAAACATTGTCACAATTATCGCGCGTTCTAGAGGCACATATCGATCCATTGTTATTCACTATAAATTCCGCACGTCTCTATTTCACGAATGACAAAACCAAATTGATATACAATGCCATTTGCAAAAATGGCAGCACTTTCCAATAGGGTTATACCTATTGCCCCACCTGTTATTTGTTGGTACTCGTAGTTTGTCTAAATCTGAATGTCTCTCTCTTATTTAGCCCCGGCTTACATAAAACCCAGACTTTATTCCTAGGTCCCCAAGCGTAGAAAGAACTTTTATTATTAAACTTTGTTATAAATTGACCTTTATTTTATTAGTTGAGGTTGTCCCGATGTTAAGTTTTCTGCTAAAAAAAACTAAGAATTGATTTACCCGCCTTGTTGTGAGGCCCATTATTTTAATTAAAAATAAAATTCCTCTGTTGAAAGTACTAGTTTCAGTATACGTTCAAAGTTCTTCTAAAGCATTTTGTGGTGCATAGATTAAATTACCCATTTTTGCTTAATTTATCTACTTAACAGTTTCTTAAATCAGCACTGAGTTCACAAAAGATGGTGCATTTAATAATTCTAAATGTAATGGTGAGTCGTGTTTGTTCTTCCGAAGTATTAACTATTTTACCGGCTTGATATCAGTACCCAAAAAACAATATTCATGCTGTAGCTTTTCACCTAGAGAAGAATTGTGCTTTATCGTTGTTCAACTAGTTTTTTCAACCATGACACTGTATCCGCTTCTCTGAATATTTAAATCATAATAAAGATTCCATTTAACAACTAATCTTACAGTTAATTTATCATTTGCTACACTTCTTCACTATTTCCATAGACAAGTCATGCTTCCCACACTTCGAAATAATACTTAATCACCACACTATTTTGAAACCACTAAGACTTACGAGGGAGCGTTTTTATATTCGCGGAATGAGCGGGTTGTAAAGGGGTGAGTAGGTGCATTGGGGGCGTGGCCTGTGCAGCGACTCATGATTAGCATAAATACGAAGTTTCATTGTTATTAGACAGTTAGTCTTTGAGCTATCGTCCACCAAGTAACATAATCAGGAGTGAAAAGTGAAATATGGAAAAAATCGAATATCGTGCCGTTATAAAGTTCCTTACCAGGCAAGGAAAATCAGTCGCGACCATAATGAATGAGATGTCATTGGTTTACGGCGACTCTTGTCCAGGAAATACCATGGTGTACAAGTGCCATATTTTATTTAAACAAGGAAGGGAATCCCTTGAAGACGACCCGAGGCCGGGCAGGAGCATTGAGGTGACCACGCCAGCACTTATCCAAAAAGTTGAACAAATTGTACTCGAAGATGCTCGACTAAAGAAGAAACAACTCGCAGAAATGGTTGGAGTATCCGATACAACAATTTTTAAAATCCTACACGATCATCTCGGCATGTCTAAGGTCAGCGCAAGATGGGTGCCGAGAATGCTCACGCCGCCGCAAAAACGACAGCGCGTAGAGTGTTCGCGTGCATTTTTGGACCTCTGTAATGAAGACAAGGATGGTGTATTGAGTGGAATTGTTACTGGAGACGAAACTTGGGTTCATCATTATGAACCTGAGTCCAAACAAGACTCCATGCAGTGGCATAAAAAGGGCACAGCACCTTCCAAGAAATTTAAAGTGTCACAATCAGCTGGGAAACTCATGGCAACGGTATTTTGGGACTCGGAAAGAATATTGTTGATTGATTATAAAGATAAAGGTGTTTCTATAACCGGAGAATATTACGCTTCAATATTAGAGCGACTAAAAGAAGCCATTAAAGAGAAAAGACGGGGAAAATTGACAAAAGGTGTTCTGCTTTTGCACGACAACGCGCCCGTCTACGAGAGCCGCGTTGCGTTAGTTGCCCTGCATAAGGTGGGCTTCGAAATTGTGAATCACCCACCCTACAGCCCAGACCTGGCCCCGAGTGATTATTACCTGTTTCCGAAAATGAAAAAAGAGCTGCGAGGTAAAAAATTTACTGCCGATGATGAAGTCAAGGAGGCAGTTTCGGCGTATTTTGCAGATAAAGAGAAATCATTTTTTATGAGGGTATAAATAAATTAATTGAAAGATGTGAAAAATGTATCCGTCTTGCAGGTGAATATATTGAAAAAGAAAAATAATTTGGTTTTTTTATTTCCACCCCTTGTCCCCCATTCCGCGAATATAAAAACGCTCCCTCGTATTAATCACCTGACTGCGTCCTGTCGTCTCACTAATAATGCAAAAGATTACAATTTTGCGATTGGCTCTGCAGTTTTAGAAATAAACGAGAAACTCGTAACTACGATTTAAGTGAAAGACATATTTTATTTGTAATTTTGAAATTGATCAAACCTTTTATTAATTCTGAACATTTTTCTAGTTAGTTATTTACAGAATAACAGGTCTCTACTATATCTTCAATATTCGTGGAATCATTCTGCTATTTCTTACTAAAACCACGATTAAGTTTATTAAATTTTTTATATCGTCCTAGGTGATTAAATAATAAACTTTAAAGAATAAATTGCCTCATTTTACGTTCTTGAAATTAGATTTCAAGACTTCTATTCAGTAAAAATCACCTTGTTTTATTCAGAAATAGCAGTTGATACTAACATTTCACGGAACTAGAATGACAAAAATATTTTTGCTTTTTTATCATCATATTTGTTGTTCCATTTAAAAAATTTTGCTTCCGAAAAAATTAAATAAGAAAGAAATATTAAAATATATGGGAATTAAATTATACACGTTACAAACCTACAAAATACATTTTCTTTATGTTAGAAAGAAACATCACAATACAACCAATAAATCTAACGAAAATAGGTCAGCATTTGCTTAGGAATTTTATATGAAATAAACTTCCCAGAATCCAACAAATACCTTACAAAATATTTGTTATTCCTCGGAGAACAGCGTAACTATGTGTAAACCTATACGTTTGTTAACACTTACCTTATAAATGCAATCGTTAAACTCACTGCTCTTGAAGTTAATTTAATTTAGTTTATACTTTGCAACACTCACAGTTACAATTTCATGGAACAATAACAACACAATAAATCTCTCTTGGAAAATTTCTGGCTCATTGTACCGTTTCTGTTCTACACTTACGTATTTACTTGAAATTTTAGGTTAAAAATTGACATTATGGAAAAATTATCCAACATACACAAATGTATTTACGCGGCGGGTATTTTGAATGTATTAATGAGTTTTTTGAATATTGGAGATATTATGGGTATTTATTGAGAAACAGGATTTTTAAGTTTAATTTTGTATGTATGTAAAAACAGTATTCGTTTTAAAAATTATTTGTTTCTGTCGAATTTAATTGCTTCACGAATTTAAATAAATAAGTTCATAAAGAACAAAACTTGTTCCATACGGTTAAACATTATGCATGAAACCTGTTCTTCTATGTATTATGACCATATGTAGACTTTTTGCTTATAGTCGAAACGTTTCCCAAAAAAACGAACATTATTACAACGATAAGGTTTGTCCATGATTTATTTTGTAAAAATTTATACACATAAAGATATTTTTGTTTGTCTTATACGCTTTAACGTCATTCCGAATTATCAATTAAATGAATGATATATTTATTACATACAAAAAATTTCATTCTTGTTATAAAAAAAACGTCTAATCAAGCTTCTGCAAAAATTAAAAACAACTTTCAATTATTTGTTTATAGTTGCGAAGATAAATATATATAATTGTTATTGCGCTCTATTTTGTAATCGTTAAAGGATAACCACAACTTTTTTTACTTTTATTTTCTTACTTGCAGAAGTTAACTAAAAAATTATAATTTAAGAAAAACGAAACTACGATTTACGGCAGCCTATTCCGAAAATTGAAATATTTTAATTTTTCAATATATTGGGTGGGCAGAAAAGTTGGAAAGCATCTTTTTATTTGTTGCAAAGGTTATTTATTGAAATAAAAAAAAACTACAAGGTACTGATTCACTACCTCATCTGAGTCGAACGTCCCACCTCTCAACGAGTTTTAACGAAAATAAGACAAGTGGAAGTCTGAAGGCGGAAAGTTCGACAAACATGACAGGTACAGCAGCACATCTCATCTAAGATCCAATAACTTTTAACCGTTCGATGACGATAAAACTTGTGTACAAAGGGTACTAGGAAAGTTTTGCAATATGACGCAACAATGAATCCGAGGAAGCAGCTTGTTGCTGCATGTTGAGACATGTTCATACGTGCATAATAGCCGCCCTGCCATGTTGATGGGCTCAGTTATTCATCAGCAGTGAGAGTGTAAAGTGCTTGCGATGGCATCGTGGTCACGAAATGAGATAAGGGCAGTTTTGCGTTATAATTTCGTGCGGAAATTACTCTTGCACTAGCTGATGTTTGTCCACATCGCACAACGATATTCAGGTGGTGTAGAGAATTCCAAAGGGGAAATTTAACTGTGGAGGATGCTGAGAGGCCGGGAAGGCCACGAACGTCAGTTGCGGAGGGAAACGTTACTACTGTGAGGAAAATGATTGGCAAGGACAGGCGAGTGACCTACAGACAGAGGGTACTTCAGGCCTAAATGCACCAGCAATTCGTTCGATTCTGCAAGATCATTTGCACGTGAAGAAACTTTGTTCTCTCTAGGTGCCGCATCAACTGATGATGTGGACACACCCGTAGTTGTCAGAAAATCCCGATCTGTAAAGAAGAAAATGATAGCTGTATTTTTCAAATCGAGTGGAATTGCGGAACGCGTTGTTTTCGACACAGAAGACAGCCACAGCTAAGTGGTATAACGAACAGTGCCTGCCTAAAGTCATTGGATCTATGAAGAACCTGCGGCCAAAGTCAAGAATGGACACCTGGTTCCTTCATCACGATAATGCTCCAGCTTACCGCGCCAAAGCCGGCACCGAATATTCGACCACGACAGGATTTAAACTTCTCGAACGCCCTCCCTACAGTTCAGATCTTGCTCAGAAGAATCAATAAAATTATTTATTAATTTATAAAGAAAACCGACACAAAGCAGTCCCTCATACGTCGAACCAAAGGCAGGATAATGTCCATCCTTTAGGATAAATATTTAAGGAACCTCTTTTGAACACGTTCCAGGAGTAGCTGCTAATATAATCATAATTTCTTATATTTGACCTAATACTTGCCTACATTACGGGTTAGTATTTGATATTTTCACGTAATGCCAATGATTTAAACATAAAATATTGATCTTTCTAAATACTTATACTAAGTGATCCTAAATTATTTAATTTTTTTTTTCTTAAGTTGACAGCAATTTTGAAATTTTATATTTTTTTCAAATCTACATTTAAGAATGTAAAAGCCACTTACCAATCTAAAAAATGAGTCTAACGATGAATGAAAGATAAGTGTCCAGGCAAGCCAATTTCTCTGAGTTACCAAATTAAATATTTTCATCGTTTTCTGAAGCATTCTAGGAATACATTTCAGTAACGTAATCATGAAGAACTGCTTTTACTTAATTAACTTCAGAATATCTGTCATCCCTCAATAAATAAACTACGTATTACTGAATTGTATTAGTTGTTTATTTTATATTTGGCTAAAATTTATGTTAAACGACACTTTCGATACTTCCCACATATATTTTTTCTTTAAAAATCGATAATATTCTATGTATTATTGAGTTTACATCTTTGACATATTCCTGTTATAGTTTACTCTCGTTATGCGGGTTCATAAAAAAACGGGCGAAAAAATCCGGGCTTGTGATTGGACGGTATTTACTCAGGGGAAAGACGTGGTATAGTTTTTCTCACCAAATTTATGCTGGTCAACGTGAAATTTCATCATAATATATTGTCAGTTGTCAAATATCTTAACTTGCGTTTCGTTTACTTTATTATTTATCAATAAACTGCACTAAAAAGTTTTTTTTTGATATATGTATAACTTATAGTAGCATTATTTGATTCTATTTATAAAATAATTATAATACAACATTATTATAACGTATTTTAAACGATCAAAATTGTATAAATGTATGTTTAATACTAACACTGCAATTTGATTAAAATTGGATGATAGTTATTTCATCATTTTAATATAAAATAATTTTTTGAAACAAACTTTTTGTTTGCAATACGAGCACCGATTGTGACACTAACTATTGCATTTCTCACGTAAATGTAGAGCAGGTGTTTTCTTATCATTTATAAAAGCGGTTGTCAATCTCTAATTAAAAAGTTACAACTGTTATATGAAATATTCAACTCGACACTAATGCCCAGCTGCATATTTTATTTGACATGCATATATAAATAGGGTCCAGTCAGATCGGCGTGAGCAACAAATGTACAGAAGATGCTAAATAAGCTTTAAATTCATATTTTGGTGACCTTGAAGCTTTTATTACAAGAATCACCATTTTAAAAATATGTCAAAGTAAGTACGGAATTTAAGTGGCTAATTTGAAAGTTTATGTTAATAACAACACTATGATTACACTATAATATTTCTATGAAGAGTAATGCCACATTTTTTAAATTACGTTTTTTATATGAAAATTACTTCATAGAAGTATGTACACCAGGATTAATAATTTGTAAAGAAAATTGTTGATAATTTATTAGAACTGCGAGAATACATATTAAAGAAATTAATGCAATACGTGCTTGCTTTTATCATGTAAGAAAAAAAAAAATAGTCGTTATAAGTAGTAGTTAACATTAAATATAATTAAATCGCACAAATTGCTTTTAAGCATTCATAGCGAACTACATTGTTGTATTCAAAATTTTAGTCTTCACCATAAATATTTATAATGTAAATATGTATGAAATAGGATTTTCATTTAAAATCGGCATGTCAAATCGCTGTGTTTATTTTCAATAATTTATTTGTTTTCCATAAGTACTCAACTGCTTCAAGTGTAAGAATGCTAATAGCCAAGTAAAAAATTATTTTACCTACAAAAATATGTGAAAATTGTGGAACTCTTTGCTTAACACTTCACATCAGCGGTAGCTATCGGATTATCAATTGAAGGCCTATACAAATATACATACAAAATTGCATAAAACTTAAGAAGCACAAAACACAGTTTACAAGGATTCCACTCGTACATTCTTTAGGTCTTCTTATGTGCTTTCGTTCTATGTACAAAGGGTACTAGGAAAGTTTTGCAATAAGTCGCAACAATGAATCGTAGGAAGCTGCTTGTTGCTGCATGTTGAGACATGTTTATCCGTGCATAGTAGCCGCCGCGCCATGTAGATGGGCTCAGTTATTCATCAGCGGTGAGAGTGTAAAGTGCTTGCGATGGCATCGTGGTCACGAAATGAGATAAGGGCAGTTTTACGTTATAATTTCGTGCGTGCTTTAAACATAGACCAGTGCTTCGAAGAAATGACTCTTGCACTAGGTGACGTTTGTCCTCATCGCACAACAATATTCAAGTGGTATAGAGAATTCCAAAGGGGAAATTTAACTGTGGAGGATGCTGAGAGGCCGGGAAGGCCACGAACGTCAGTTACGGAGGAAAGCGTTACTACTGTGAGGAAAATGCTTGGCGAGGACAGGCGAGTGACCTATCAACAGATAGAGGGTACTTCAGGCCTAAATGCACCAGCAATTCATTCGATTTTGCATGATCATTTGCACGTGAAGAAACTTTGTTCTCTCTGGGTGCCGCATCGACTGACTGAAGAGCAGATGACACGACGTGTGACTTGGTGCCGGGCGATGCAAAAAAGTTTAATAAGGGACAATCTCGGCATGTGAACAACATCGTGACAGGTGATGAGACTTGGCTGTACTATTACGATGTGCTGATCAAAGCTCAAAACAAAGAAGATTAAAAGCACATATCGTTGTGCGATGTGGACAAACATCACTTAGTGCAAAAGTCATTTCTTCGAAGCACTGGTCTACGTTTAAACCACGCACGAAATTATAACGCAAAACTGCTCTTATCTCATTTCGTGACCACGATGCCATCGCAAGCACTTTACACTCTCACTGCTAACGAATAACTGAGCCCTTCGACATGGCGCGGTGGCTACTGTGCACGTATGAACATGTCTCAAAGTGCAGCAACCAGCAGCTTCCTACGGTTCATTGTTGCGTCATATTGCAAAACTTTCCTAGTACCCTTTGTATATTACGAATATTTAATTCAAAGTAGAACGTCTCGTATTTCCACTATGCTTATCTCGATTTCAAGTACGAATCGATTTATAAGTTGGAAAAACATTACGTAACTGTTCAACTTAATAAATACCCACCACTGTGTCAAAAAAAATATTGTGTCGAAATTCTTGTACGCTTTAATTTTTTGCAAAATGTTTTGATTTAAAGCACGGTTCGTTACGGGTTTGTACCACATTAATTAACGCAAACTCACGAAACGGTAATTGAAATTATTTACAAATATTCGAAGTTTTTTCTTCTTTTAATTTCAAGATAAAATTCTTATTTGACGTCAGCGTCTCCACTAAAAATTATAGGAAAAATACTCCGACAGTCAACACATCAACATTAGTAAATAATCGTAAAAAATGTAAAAACGAATTATTAAGAATTAATATGTAGATAGCAATTATACATACACCTGTTACAAATATTTTGAATTTTGCAGTTGTGTCGATAATATATCATTCTTTTTTTTGTAATCGAATGATTATTAAATATCAACAGCAATATTTTTTTTGTAGAAATAAGCTAATTTGTTTTTGTTCGGCTCTAACAGTTCTAACCGACACTTTCTATTCTAAAGATTTTGTAAATTACTTTAATTGAGCGGAAAAATGCAATTTTAATGATATTTTAGAATAATAATTTTGTAAAAGTTGCAGTTAGAATTGCAATATTTAAAATAATTAGTGATTTTTTTCACATGAGAATTATAACAATTACACGTTTTACGAAATAAGAATGAAAATTAAGGTTTCCAATGATCTTTGCCCAAACCATTAAAATCGATAATAATAATAATATTGTAGAAAAACAACAAAGAAAAGAGAAAAGCTATGGAAGTGTGGAAGTATGAATAAAATCAAAATATAAATCAAGTGTTTATCCTGCAATTAAACATAAATATGCGAGGGTAGTTTAACAAGTAGTGAGAATGGAAAAGAAAAACGAATTTTTTAAATAGAAAATAATTTTTATTTTTCAACATATTCTCCTAAAAGAGCAATACATTTATTCCAACGGTGCTCCAATGCCCTTTACGCCATCTCTAAAATGCGATTCCGGAAGGCTTGCAAAATACTCATTTACGAAGATGATAAGCTCGTCGATAGACGAAAATTTCTTGGTGGAAGTCGGAAGGGACTATATCTGGCGAATAAGGCGCATGCGGTACTAATTGGAAATGCAACTCGTGGATTTTGGACGTCGCAACTGTGCTGGTATGCGAGGAAGCGTTGTCTTGGTGAAAGAGAATCTTTTTCTTTGCCATTCCTGGCCGTTTAGCACGAATCTCAACGTTTAATTTTTGTAGAAGTTCTGCATAATATTGTCCGTTTATTGTGGCACCTTTCTGAAGGTAATCAATGAGCAAAATGCCCTTTGAATCCCAAAAAATTGATGCCATCCCTTGTTTGCCGATAAAGTGGTTTTCGCTTTCCTTGGAGGTGTAGAACCATTGTTTCGACTGTTGTTTAGTTTCGGGTGTACTGTAGTGTATCCAAGCTTAATCGTAAGTAACAAATCGCCTACAAAAATCAACCGGATTCCGCTTATAAAGGTCCAAACACTCATTGGAAATGCGCAAACAAGTGAACTTTTGATCAATCGTAAGCAATCGCGGCACCCATCTTGCCGAAAGCTTGGAAAGGCCCAATTCTTTCGTTAAAATGTGGTGTACGCGTTCTGTCGAAATGTTTACCATGTCTGCTATCTCTCTCACTTTGAGTCGTCGATTTTGCGTAATAATATTATGGATTTTTATAATCATTTCCTTGGAAGTCACGATTTCGGGTACTCCAGAGCGCGCTCCATTAACACAGCTTGTTCTACCACGTTTAAATTCATTTACCCATCTACTTATTTTGGCGGATGATGGACCAGATTCACCTAATGTTTCCCATAACTCATCTTTTATTTCGGTAGCTTTCATACCCTTAATTGACAAGTATTTAATCACCGCACGATACTCTGCTTTTCCATTTTAACAAGACGACGTGTTGCTTCTTTTTCAATCAGCTGTCGAACATAAACTAATCAACCGATTTATCTAAATATCGGAATGTAAACGTATAAATAGGCAACCTAAATTACAGTGCATTTGTTTTACCAATTAGAGCGCCACCTATGTGTCATTCTCACTACTTGTCAAACTATCCTCGTATTGATGTACCTCACAGCCACGAAGTGAAAAGAATTTTATTAGTTAAAAACTCACGTTTAATATTTGAATTTACTTGACTAATCTTATAAAATGAATTCCTTAAAACTACGTAATTTTTGTACATCAAAGGGTAAATGCGCACTTTTACCATAATATAGTTTCACTTAGTTTTACGACAGTCGTCTCTATACAAGAACATTTATTATAAAATGATTCTTTAATTTAAAAAATTGATACTCTGTTTAAATATTAATCTACAAAAAGAAGAAATATCATTTTTAATTAAAACAAATATTTATTAGAAATAAATCATCATAGGGTATTAAATTACCTATGACACTACTTAATGTGCATAGTTTTAAGTTCTACGATTATATACGAGGTGTGGCAATTAAATAACGAGACTGGTGTGAGAAAATTTACTTATTGCAAGTAAACTTATATTTAACTTTATCCCCTTCAGCATACTGTCATCCCCTATCTATACAACACTCTATACGTGTCTTCCATTGTTCAAAAAATGCTATAATTCATCAGTTGTCAGCCTCTTCGGCAACTCTGCCGTTTTTGCTTTTACATGTTCAACAGATTGAAAATGTGTTCACTTTAATGCACTTTTCACTTCTGGGAACAGGTAGAAATCAGATGGTTCGGGATTTGGCGAATACGGAGGATGATCAAGCACAGCAATGCGCTCGTCCGCTAAAAACTGTTTCCCAGGTAGGACATTGTGAGCTGGTCTTTTTCCCCTACTCTTTCCTTTAGCTTGATTAGGACTTCTTTTTAGTATTTCTGATTAACGGTTAGTCCCTCAGGAACCCAGTCAGTCATTATAACACCCTTGATATAAAAAAAAAACCATCAGCATTGCCTTCAATTTCAACTTGCTCATTCGTCCTTGTTTCTGTCTTAGCGCAATGACTGACGCTGTGTTTCCGGGTCATATTAAAAAATCCAAGTTTCGTCACATATGATAATTCCCGAGTGATATTAATTTATTGGGTTGGCAACTAAGTACTTTCGGTTTTGTAGTATAAAATAAAACACTTTTTTTAAACAAAGAATAGTTTTTAATCAATTATATATTTTCCATTTTGCTCAATGACCTTCTGCCATCTTTTTTTCAGCTGCATGATTCCGCGCTCATAAAATTTCTGGTCCTTATCAGCAAAAAACTGAACCAGGTGCGAATGAAGGTCATCGTCATTTGTGAAAGTTTTACCATTCAAAGAATTCTGCAAACTTCGAAATAAATGGTAATCAAATGGTGCTAGATCAGGGCTGTATAGGGGATGTGGCATCACTTCCCAGCCAAGCTCCAATAGTTTCCCACGAGTTGCCAAAGATGTATGAGGCCTTGCATTACCTTGGTGGAAAACTACACCTTTCCGATTTGACAATTCTGGCCGTTTTTCTTTGATTGCTTCATTCAGTTTTATTAATTGTTGACAGTAAACATCGGAATTGATAGTTTGGTTCCTTGGAAGCAGCTCAAAAAACACAACACCTTTGTAATCCCACCAAACTGACAGCATGATCTTTTTTAGATGCAATTCAGCTTTTCGATGTGGTTTGAGCTGGTTTATCGTGTTTGCTCCATGATCGTTTTCGAACTATGTTACTGTACAGGACCAATTTTTCATCACCAGTGATGATTCTTTTTAAGAAAGGGTCGGTTTCATTTCGTCTAAGGTGCATATCGCAAAAGTTGATTCTTTGTGTTAAATGAATTTCTTTCAATTCGTGAGGTACCCAATTGTTGTGTGCGATACATGTAGCCTCTCCGCAACCTCTCGAACAGTTATATGACGATCCTCTTCAATTATGACTTTGATTTGGTCATCATCAACTTTAGTAGGTCGACCAGAACGTTGCTCATCTTTGAGGGAAAAATCTCCAGAACGGAATTTTTTATACCAATTCTGACACGTGCGCTCTGTTAAGCAATTAACACCATAAACTTCACATATCTTTTTGTGAACCGCAGCAGCTTTCTTTCCTTTACGGAAATAAAATAGTAAAATATGTCGAAAATGTTCGTTTCTGCACTCCATTTAAAATTAACCCACAACTAATAGCTTTAATAAAAATCACACACTACTTGCTTCTGAAGTTACGTCAATGTGACTAGTATCACGCGACAAACGGTAAAGTACAGCACTAACATACGTTATACAAAAAATAAAGCAACGCTCTCTATCAGTAAAAACCGAAAGTACTTAGTTGCCAACCCAATACTTTTCATACTATTTGTATTAATATGAAAATAATTGAAAATACATTTCGAAATTTCATACCAATAAACTTCACTTTGAATTGTCTTCCTTAAACAAATATTGACTATTTATATAATACAAAATCGTTTCAATGTTTTTTTTTCGTTTTTTCGCTTGTTCTTAAACGTATACAGTGTGTATCAGCCAAATGGAATAAATTCGATAATAATTAAATGGAAGGGTGTTCGAAAAAACGCTCGGAGACGTCGATTGGGATTTTTAGTTGCGTATTTTTTTAAATAAAAAGTTTATATACAGGGTGTGTCATGTAAAAATGGTCAATACCAACTTTCTTATTTTAAATGCAACACCCTGTCAAATATTAAATTTTTGGATTCTTTAGAAAATTCCAGACATATTTCATGTACAATGTCCTATACCTATCTTCAACTGTTTCGGAAATATTAAATGTTTTCAGATTAATTTGAAAAATTTTTGATAATGTAAAAATAACAAGAAAAACATTAATGTCACTGTAGGAGATGTTCAAAGTGTTCGCCGCAAACGTCTTGACAATATCCTAATCTTAAATAAAAATTTTTTCTAACGTTGCTCAACATCTCAGGTGTGACCGATCTAATCGCAACTATTATTCGTCTTCTTAAGTCAGCTAAGTCGAGGAGTTTAGTTTTGTATACTATACTCTTGACATATCCCCATAAGAAGAAGTCTAATGGCGTTAGATCAAGGGATCGTGCT